>JAOWBR010058839.1:0-15361 GCA_028571145.1 Dionaea muscipula
CCATGCTCCCACTTAGCCAGTCGGGCTAGGTAGGAGTTCTCGATGTTTTAATAACTCGACTTAATTAAAAGCCGGTCAGGTTTTATAAAATAACTCAACCCAGCTTAAAAATCAAGACGGCTTATTAAAAACCAAGACGGGTTTTCACAGGATTAACCCTCTGTGGGCTTTGTACCTCCTCCTCCTCAGTGCCATCCTCATCCTCATGGACCTCATCATCTCGAGCATATGCCTCCTCTCTAGCGTATGCATCGGCTCCCCGCACTCTGAACTGCCTGATGATGTCCCACTCCACGTCAGATAATCTCGGTCCACATGATCTTGCTGCATCAGCCACAACAGGTGTCACTGGTACCGCATTGGTCCCTGCACCAATCGCTAGGCGCCCGCCCCTAGCAAGTGGAGGTCGAATCCATCGTGGTGTCTCCTCCGAAGGTGTAGCCGTTTTCCCCGCAGCCGTGCGGGTGCTGACCATTCTAAAATGATACCCCACAAGGTAGAAAGCAAAACTTTAGTGCTTAGAAAACAAATACTGAAAGATAAAACGAGAAATCATACCTATTGGATGCCGGGAAACAGTGCCTAATTCTAAGAAAACATGAAAACAAGACTCTAAAGTCCACATGTATAACCATTCAAATAGAGACAAATCGGTAAAGAACTGACCCTCTCTGATACCACAAATGTAACTCTCGCAACTGGATGCTACCGGTGATAACTCTTAGGGTGAGCCACGGGTCATTGAAGCTAAAGAAAAACGAATCAAGATACAAATACGGAACAAACTCGAGAGAAAAACAATTAAATCATCATGCAGAAGCATCATACATAAAGATACTAATGCAAGTCCACAACGGGGAACCAACATCCAAAATGGCTATCCAGTCAAGTACAAAATCACAATCCACAAAATCATGCAGAGGAAAGGCAAATAAAATCCTATGAGGCCACACCGCTCCTCCGCCGCATCCAGCTACAGAAATCAATGATCACCTGCCAAAACAAGTAGGGTTAATATCTGTCATCCATTGCTACTTGGTGAGATGAAATACTGACGAAAAGTAAATGATAAACCAAAACATGCATCTTCATGATGATAAAAGAATATACGAGAGAAACCATAGTAATATAAAATCCAACGGAAAGATAAACACTCCACAAAAAGACATGGTGAATATGGATGAAAATTTGCCATAGAAAAGATTCAAAAACAACAGGGATCCTAGTACCCAACTAAACGAGCATATCGGTATGGCTCCGTAAACATGCAACGTCAAGAGGGACTATCCTAGTCCTTCCGTCGTGCACAGAAGAACATAAAGACATTGTGACACCCGAAGGTGGCCTTGGTTTCTCATAAGAGAAGCACTCCAAGGACTTAAACCAAATCCATATCACGAGTCCATAAAACAAAACTGCCAAAGGCTATATGCCTGAAAAGTCCATGCTATACATAAAATCCACCACGACCCAACGGTTGAAAATACCAATACAACATATGTATGAATCAAATCAATAATATACAATACGGCATAAATCCACCCTATGTACAAAACGGACGAAAAACGAGTAAAATGCATCACATCATGTACCATCATCCGTATGTCAACTCACCTGAGCAAATCATAAATAATCAATCACCAAGAGCCTCTAACCGACCACAAGTCGCTCTACAGGCTTACCAACAGTCCCTGGCATACAATTATGAACAAAAGTCTCAAAATCCGATCATCGACAATATAAACAATCAACACCCTGAACAACCTCAATCTTCTCAATCTAAGCCTTAAAGACCCTGAAAGACGGGTCTAGGATCGATCCTGATCCTTCCCTTAAGAAAAACCAAACGTCGAAAAACTCAAGGACACCTAAGGAGCTAAAAGAGCCCTCAGAGGACGTCCTCAAGGACGTCCTCTTAATGTTGAGAACTTCAAAGGTGGAATTAATCTCTCTACTCACTAACCACAATGAATCGAGCACGAATACAACAGAACTCAAGAAGAATTAAAGAAGAGAGAAATGGTGGAACGAGAGCACAATAAGCTCTTAAACTTTGATTCAAATTTTTCACAAGTGCATGCTACAATTCCCGCATCTAGGAATTCAAATATATAGACTATTATAGCCAATGAGTATAAGACATGTGTCACTCTAGTTATAACAATCTAGGCACACATCCCAAGGTCAGCTAAGAACCTACAACAATAGGCCTAACTGAATGGGCACAGATTCCTAAGCTCAAATGCCCGGGGCAACAACCTCCATGGTGTTAACATCTGTAACGTTGCCTACAATGGCGCTGACATGCCTGATGCTATACCAAACTAGCATTGACACCAATGCTAAAACTTATCCTTATACATCAGAACACCATGAACAACATCCATGCTGAAGGACTTGTCCATACAACAACAGAAACACAAGCTAGAGCAGCTTGTCGCCATAGTGTTTAGTCCTGGAAACAGACGTCACTGTCTCTTATCGTCATGGCGTCGATAGCATCTAACTCTCAAACCAGATCTCCTAGAGACCTGAAACTTGGTCCATATACCAAGCAAAACATGACAATCATCATGGATGCCCGTGGCGTCACTATAACATCATGGATTAGAATATGCATCAACACATCGCCATGATGTCTATGGCTACAATAGAACCTGCTGCCATCATGTCATCGCCATCGCCTTGAGCTTCAACATATGCTAAGAAACCTCAACAAAATCTCCCCCTTCCCACATACATTGAGCAGCATCCACTAGTCCTGCTGTTCCACAGCACCTCTTGAACTTTTCCGGAGACAAGACTTTAGTCATCATATCAGCACCATTATCATCGGTGTGAACCTTCTCTAGTTCAAGTAGTTCGTCTACCAACGCATCTCGAATCCAATGTTACCACACATCAATGTGCTTTGATCGACAATGGAACGAGGAATTCTTGGCTAGGTGAATAGCACTTTGGCTGTCACAATGCAACACAAATTTCTCTTGTTCAATCCCCAACACAGTGAAGAACCTCTTCATCCACAGAAGTTCCTTCGAAGCTTCTGTTGCGACGATGAGCTCAGCCTTTTGTGGTTGATAAAGCCACACACTTCTGCAACTTGGACTGCCACGTCACAGCTCCCCCTGCAAAAGTCATCAGGTAACCTGAAGTAGATTTCCTTGAGTACAGATCCCCTCCTATATCCGCATCAGTAAAGGCTATCAACACTGGAGACTCCTCGCTATATCATAAAGCTAAGCCTGATGTACCTTAAGCAAAGGTTGTTGCCAGGACTGAAGTCAGTCAACTTGAAGAGATGTGAGCATTGTCTTCAAGGGAAGTAGAACATGGTAGCGTTCAAGAGTTGCTCGACACCATGGTGACAGGCTCAGATGTTAGACCTTGTTCACACTGATGTGTGTGGTCCAATGTATGTGAAGTCACTGGGTGGCGCCAGTTATTTTCTGACCTTCATTGATGATCAGTCAAGAAAGACTTGAGTGTATTTTCTGAAGACGAAGGATCAGGTTGCTGGAGTTTTCCAGGAGTTCCATGCCTTGGTGGAAACGTAAACTGGGAAAAAGTTGAAGGCGGTAAGGTCTTACAATGGCGGTGAGTTCATTGGTAACTTTGATACCTACTGTCGTAAACAAGGGATACGCCATCAGGAAACACCCCCCAAGACACCAAAGCTGAATGGCATAGCTGAAAGGATGAACAGGACCTTGATAGAGAAGATGAGATGCTTGCTCTCATAGGTTGGACTGCCAAATACTTTATGGGGCGAGGCCTTGGCAACTACAGTTGATGTTCTTAATGTTTCTCCATGTATTCCTCTTCAGCTAGATGTCCCTGAGAGTGTCTGGTCTGGCAAACCTATCTCTTATGATAGTTTATATAGTTTTGGTTGTACCGTGTATGCTCATGTACCTAAGGATGAGAGGTCTAAACTTGATGTAAAGTCAAAGAAACGTATTTTTCTTGGTTATGGCTTGCGTGATGATTTTGGTTACAGGATTTATGTTCCTGAAGCAAAGAAGCTAATCAGAAGTCGGGATGTAATCTTTGGTGAGCTCAGTACGGGGGAGCAAAAGCTGGTGCCAAAAGAAAAGCTCAAAGAGTCCCATGGTGATGCTAGGATGGCGCCACTAGAGGTTGCTGAGGTGACGCCATAGGAGATGATGCCACAGGCTGAAGGTTCAAGTCAAGCCACAGAGCAACCAGATGAGGTGACTTTTATACCCCGTGATTTTATGATCATTTTTATATTGATTTATGTCTTTTTATGATTTATTATCATGTTGGACATTTTTATTTTTCGGTGAATAGTGTTTTACGTGAATAGTGCTCTCGGGTTTTATTTAGCCATTCGACTACTTTTTGCTTTGTATTTTATATGACCGATTTGATTATAACGGCATGACGGGGATGATAAGACATGACCAACGAATACCATATTGACGTACGCTGACTTCAACGATTTTTCTAGATTAGTCGGGTTGTGATTTGACGGTTTTTACAGTTTTGATTTTAGGTTCGTTGTGACCGTGATTTAATTTCGTGATTTTTGGTGATGAGTTTGAGGCTTGTAGGATTAGTTTTCCATGCTTGATTGGAGATTAGAGGATGTTAGTATATTAAGTGTGTGGTTGGTGGAGATTGAGTGTGGGAGTGGGTTTAATTAATGGGTTGTGTGTGTGTGTGTGTGTGTGTGTGTATTTGTGATATTTTTGGCTGATTTGGGGGGCTATCTTCAGCCATTTCTTTGGGATTTTGACCGAGAGAATCCATGAAGAGAAGAAGGGAGAAGAGAAGGAAGAAGAAGAAGTGGAGATTTTAGAGCTTTTTGAAGATTTTTTTATCTTTTCTTCTTCTTCACTTGGGTTAGAGCTTTGTTCTTGCTAGACCTTTGCTTGGGAAGCACCTAGGAGGCTAGAGGAAGCTTGGAATACCATCCACTTTGTGATTTTCAGGGTAAGTCTCATGTTTTGGTGGCTTCCTCCATGTTTGCTAGCTTTGATGGATTTTTCATGAAGTGAAGTTGTGATTTGCACATGTTTATGGGTGATGGATGTTTTTCCATGGTTTGATATGTCTTTTGACATTTGCTTAAGATTTTAGAGTTGATTTTGGTTGAGTTTTGCATGAACTTCATGGTATCCATCTCATTTCTAGGTTAGGATGCTTGATTTGGTTTTTGGAGATGATGATTTTGTGTTTGGCTTGTAGTTGATGGTTTTGGATGGTTTGATAAGGTTTGTTTCATGTTTTGTGATGTGTTGGAGGCTTGGGATCGAGTGTTGGTTGATTTTTGATCTTGATTCGTGCATCGGAGAAGTTCTATTTTTCTGCTGATTACAGGGCCGGATATCCGGTTGTCCCAATTAGATATCCGGAATCGTGGGGCAGTTTTCTGCCCTGGATGTGCACCACTATGCGGATATCCGGCTCCCCTAGTCGTATATCCGTCCATGGAGACTGTGCTAGAACTATTTTTAGTCCAGTTTGATTCCGGCTTTTTGGATAGTTTAGGGAGGGGTCGAGAACGAGCCTAGACCCGTGTTAAAGGTTCATCTAGGCATGTTTGGCATGGTTGTAGCTTCGTTTGATGTTGACTTGGTACCTCATCATGATAGTGAGTTTTGAGACGTTTGTCCATGATTGTGTGTCAGGGACTATCGGTGATTTCATTGAATGACTCGTGCTTGTTTGAGCGGGATTCTTGTTAAGGTTGATCATACTTTGCTCAGGTGAGTTGATGTATGGATTATGGTACATGGAAGATAAGTATTTTCACACGTCTTCGCATTATTTCATATATGGTTCGTATATGCCATGATATGTTGATTTGATCTTATGAGATTTTGTTGTGTCGACCGTGGTGTCGTGATGGCTTATCATGTTTGTTTTACGCATAGTGTGGACTTTTTAGGCTTATAGCCTTTGGCAGTTTTATGGACCATGGACAATTCAGGCTTATGGCCTTTGGTATTCAGGCTTATAGCCTTTGGTATTCAGGCTTATAGCCTTTGGTAGTTTTATATGGCTTGTGAACTTTTTATATGGCAAATTTCATCCATGATCATCACGTCTATGTTTGGGGGAGTTTACCTCTTCGTCGGATTTAGTATGTCCCATTACCATTTTACTACCATGAGTATGCATGTTTTAGGTTTTACCATTTACTTCTTGTCCGTATTTTATCTCACCAGCTAGCGATAGCTGACGGATATTACCCCTGCTTGTTTTGACAGGTTTTGGCCAGTGATTTGTAGTTGGATACGGCGGGGAGAGGTGTGACCTCATTAGGACTTTTATTTACCTTCTACTGCATGATTGAACACTCTGACTTGTTTTTAACTATGGGTCACTTTGGGATGCTACTTTTCCCTATGAGGGACTTATAGTAGTATTTTAATAGTATGATGCTTCCGCATGATGTTTTGATGCTCTATTTAGTTTTGGATCCAATGGGCTATCCGGATGTTTGATGCCCGCGATGGGATCTGTAGTATCAGTTTTCAATTTTTTTAGTTTGGTATCTTCGCTCTCTTGCATGATGATTTGATTTTTTTTCTCACGAGATTGGTTTGATTTAGTATTTTATTTCACTTCCTTTGCTTCAATGACCCGTGGCTCACCCCACGGGTTATCGCCGGTAGCACCCAGTTTCGGGTGTTACATTTGTGGTATCAAAGAGGGTCGGTTCATTACCGATTCGACTCTATTTGAGATGGATTTAAGTGTAGACTTTGAGTTTTGTTTCCTTAGAATGAGGCACCATCTCCCGGCATCCAATAGGTATGTTCTCTCGATTTACCCTTTTTAGCATGTGTTCTCTATATGCTTATGTACTGGTTTTCTCTTCTTGTAGAAGATTCTTTTTCATAGACACTTTTGATTGTGGTGACCAGTGGGGGGATGGTGCACGTTTGAGGATTATATTTCGAGCTTATAGAGACGGAGAGGGTAATAGTAGATTGAGATGTGATTTTGTGATGAGCATAAGAGGAATTAGACCTGAGATGATTGGATGTGAGAGTATTGCCAAGGCACGTGGGTCTTGATCTATACCGTTGATGAGGCGCACGTTACCGGGACAGACAACGAGCATTTGTGCTTCACGAGTTCTTGCATCTGTGGTTGATCCGAAAGGTTTGAGGCTGTGGTAAGTTGGAGGACATCAGGAGACGTGTTGAGATTCGTAGTTTTCTGGGATCGATAGGTTGCTATTAAGGATTTGAGATTGATTTTTTGATCGGTTGTTTGATTGACTTGCCTCATGTGCAAGGGAGTTGTGTTCAGATGAGATAAGGGTTGTGACCAGTTTTTTGTGAGTTAAGGACCATTTTGACATCAGTGCCTTTTCTGGTGGTGGTGAAGTGTAGAGATGAGTTCTCGATTTTGTGTAGTGAATGGTGCTCATAGTTTGATACTTCTTTGAGTTATGGTTAATTTAGCCGGTAGGGAGTAAGAGATGCTAGGAGATGTTAGAGAGTTTGGCCTGATGTTGGTTGAGGGTGATTAGGTGTCACCCTGTTCGCTTTGGTAGCAAGGCCCCATTTGATTAGTAGAGTGATTCGGATGACCAACTGGATCAGTTCAGCCGCTGTTAGCCACAGAGTTGAGGTTGGAGCACAAGATTGTGTATTTGGTGATGAGAATTTCTTGATTTTTGAGAGGGAATAGGGCCATGTGAATCATTATGGATCGGTTTAGTAAGATTATTTGATGTTGATTCTAGAGGAGTTTTCATTTTTTGGTCTTAGACGATGTGTGATGATTTTGGAATTCTTGAGGGTTTGGAAAGTTTTGACTTGCTAGTCGTGACCCGTGGAGTTCTTGATTGTGGGTAGTCGATGTTGGTTGGTTAGTAATTCGGTAGAGTTGATTCGATTTTTCATGGACATGATGTTGGGGTGAATGGCTTTATTATCAGTAGATTGGTTGTTTTGACACGTGTGATTTTAAGGACATTTGGACATGGATTGGCTAGATCGACATCAGGCCATCTAGACAGTGTTTTGAGGAGAGTTTTATTGATTTAGGTGATGTGTCAGTTTTGACTTGACAGTGATGGGGATAGACGCTTCTTTTGACAGATTTCAGTCCCTTGTTTGATGGACTTGTGAGGATGTGTTGTTTGGGATTCTTGTTGCGATTGATGTCTTTTGATGTGATAGAAGGATTGGAGACTAGAGATTTCTTTGCTGTGATTGAGTTGTAGTTAGTTTGTGAGATTTTCTCTTGGATATGGAGTTAGATTGTGTTAGCACTTGACACTTGGATTTTCTTCGGGATGGAATCCTGATGAGTCGAGAGAGAGCTGGATGTACAGTAGCATGATGATTTTGAGGAACAGGTTTCCGAGTAAACTTTTGAGGTGTCTGTTTGATAGTGATCATTTTGCTTGGATTGGTGAGTTTTCTACTGTTAGTGAGGATTAGGTCTTTCCTTGTTTGATTGAGGGTTTGAGTTTCACCGTTGAGTGTTGTTGACTTAAATGATGTGTGATGATCTACAAACATGTTAATGTGTATGATGATTGTGTGTATGATGATTGATTGGATACTATAAATGTTAGAATAGCTTTTGAATGAGATGGTCAAACAAGTTGCTCTTGATTCTATTGTTTCCATGTGTATGGAACAGGGTAAGGAACACTCAACTACACGACTGGTTATCCTTGCAAATCCACGACTAGTTTCATATGTAGATCCACGTTTGGTTTCTACTAAGTACACGTCTGGTTCATATGCTCGTCCACATCTGGTTGATCATAGGGGTAATGAAAAATTCTTTTATTTTCTTTAAACCATTTTTGGCAAACCACATATTTTACATAAATAGATTAACTTGATTTAAGTTGATTTATTTTAATGTGTTTGCTATTAAATAGGTTTAAGATAAGTAAGAGAATATTTTCCTAGAAGATCTTATTTTGGAAATTGATTATCTGATCATTATCTATTTAGATTTTAAATAGAATATTTGTGAAACAAAAGAAAATGGACAAAACAATTCTGTTACCATCATTCACGATGGGCTAAAAATAGCCAGAGTAATACAAAGTGTTTATCCACTATTTTAGGAGGATTTTCCTCATTATTTAAAATGTAATTAAGTGGATAATTACTACCCAAACGTTCTTCAATGAACATGCTACAACGTGGGAATTAACAGCCGAGAGTGGAGGATTTCTTACGCCACATTTCAAGCTCCACTTAACAACTTTGGTGGGTACTCAACCATTTCCCACCAGGCATAAAAAGAAGGATTACAGCTTCAGAAGAGCAGTGCATTCAAGAGAAGATTACTCATTGTGAAAGAAGGATTGGCCAAGCTACATCAAGAGTGATATACTCGCGTTCAATCCACAAAGATTTAAAGTGCACGAGTTCCTGGAAGATCATCCTTGAAGAAGAAGAAAGTGCTGGTTGGAACAGTGAAGATACAGACAGACGTTCCTACACCTATTCCCTTCGCACTGTACCTGTTTGGTAAATTTGTTCCTATTTAGCTTATTGTAGAAGCACATCTTGGAACACTTTGATTCATTGTTTTTTGAATGTATCTAGCTTCACTCTAGGGGTAGAGTGAAGGGGCATAATAGGTTGAGTGACCTATTGGGGTAAGGCTTGGGTTGAGCCTAAGGTTAGTGGTTACGACCTTGAAGTGTAATCAAGTAGAGGTTAGGAGTTACGACCTTGAAGTGTAATTCACATTTGCTCGAGTTAGTGCATTGGTTTAAATCCTACGGAGGAGTAGGTCGTAGTTTTTTCCTCTCCCTGAGCAAGAGAAGTTTCCACGTAAAAGTTCTTGTGTCTTAATTTAAATTCCACAATCTCATTTCAACAAGAATATCTGTCCTTTTGGGAACACGCATGGGAACACGAGTCCAAACTGTATGCTACTTGCTTAACTAACTTCGTTGGGAACACTGTTTGGAACAGTGACCTTTCTACTTTTAAGTTAAGTAGTTTAAAGTTTTAAATTTTTAAAAGGGCTCAATTCACTCCTCCTCTTGAGCTTGGTATTACACTCATCTACACTAACACTTTGAATGAGGTTGGCTGATCAATTTGCTTGGGCAAACAGAAGCAGATAAGACTTCATAGTATCAATAAAAATAGCACAACCAAACAGGTAAGCCTAACAAAATAATATCGAAGGCAAAGTAGAGCTTAGAATATAGCAAAACAGAACACAAAATCTATACGGGCAATACAGAAGCAACAATCTCAGTACCAGAAGAAAACAAAATAGAAGGGTTTTGATTTTACACGGGTTTCAATTTTAACTCAACAATTCTGGGTTTTGATTTTAGAAGGGTTTTGATTGTCTCTATCAGAAACACAAATTAGCATGAATGAATGAAAGGAGGATACCGTGAACCAAGATGCAGAGTCGTCCGATTATAGATGATGGGGCTAAGTCGTCTACGTCGCCGAGCCTGACGTGGTTACTGTTGTGGTTTTCTCAACATATGTTGAAGATTCAAGGCTATAACAACGACATGGTTGTAGAAGGTCTGATTGACGTCGTGGACACTATGGCGACAATTGGATGAATCTTCTTATTCAAAATGATTCTTTGGTGCCTTGGGCATCCATGATGATTGTCATGTTGTACTTGGTATCTGTACCAAGTTTCAGGTCTCTAGGAGATCTGGTTTGAGAGTTAGGCTTAGTTGGCGCCATGACGGTGGGAAGTCTATGACGACGGTTCCCAGGCCTTTGACTGATGGCGACACTTGACTCTAACTTTTGATTCTGATGTTGTATGGGCAAATCCTTTTGCAAGAATATTTTTCATGGTGTCCTAGGATGTGAGGGCAGGTTTTGGCAATGGTTACAATGCTAGTTTGGGATGGTATCAAGCATGTCAGCGCCATTGTTGACACAGTTACAGATCCTAGCGCCTTGGAGGGTTGTCGCCCCTGGCAGTTGTGCTTAGGAATCTGTTCCCATTCAGTTAGACTTATTGTTGTAGGTTTGTTAGCTGACATTGGGATGTGTGTCTAGGTTGTTACAACTAGAGTGACACGTGTCTTGTCCTCATTGGTTGTAATAGTCTATATATGTTGAATTCTCGTTGTGCAATTGTATCATGCAAACACTTTGAAAAAATTTGAATCAAGTTACAGATCTTCTTTTGCTCTCTTCCACCATTCTCTGTTTTCTCCAATTTTCCTTGAGTGTGCTTGGTGATTGTGCTCGATTCATTGTTTCAGTGAGGTTAAGAGATTGTTTCCGCTTTCAAATTTCTTATCAAAACGTTCCCTCCATTCTTCTTCTTCCTTTTCTTGAGCCATATTTCGCTCTCGTTCTCCTCACTTGCTTAAGTACACAGTCATGCTCTGTGTTGTTATTGTTTGTCCACACTCCCTGATTGTATGATTCATGCTGAGTTTCATGTTTGATTATTGTTGTATTAGATGAATCCTCTATGGCTTTTTGTATGTGTTTGAGTGTGGACCTATTGAGGATGTGAGAATGGAAGAAGTAGAGGTAGGGATTTGTTTTCTTGAGAGGGAAGTGAGATTTGCACTTTCGTTGAGAGTTGAGTAGAAGCCCGAGGATTATATTAATTTGACCTCGGCCTTGCGGTTGTAAAATACCGCCAGGCACAACGCCCTTGGGGATTCTGCTAGCTACCGATGACTCGAACGGTTTCCTTCGTGGTGCGTATCCTCGGAGCCATACCGGTTTACGTTGTGTATTAGAATGGCATGTGAATTTGTGTGTGGGTTACACCTAGAGTGTACCGTGACCATTACCCCTAGAGTAGGGAACTATGGTATTGGTTTCATTGGAGACTAGAGACTTTCTTGAACTGTATGATCATATGCTTTGTTGTTTCATGGTTTTACTCTAGTCTCGTGGTGATTGATTCTGTCGATCTACTCGGTTGATATCTTATGCTTGTGATGTGACGGTTATTGTTTTTAATCATATGATTCATATTGATTGTTCTTGGACCGTCATCATCACTTGTTCTCTAATTCCACTAGTAGCTTCTTGAAACCGTGGCGGGTGGTCTCCTCCTGTCTTATCCCGATCACCTCTGGGCTCCGGACTAAGGTGTTCGGGTTGTTTACCTACGTTTGATTTTGACCATCCCCCACACCTCGTGGAATTTCCTAAGCTTGATTTATTCATTCCAGCACGAGTTTGATTCTTATTCTAATCCCATGTACACCCCCGTTAAATTATGATTTTAGGTAGTTGACCGGCTAGGAGGATGTGGCGGGGAGACGGCGCGCCTCTTAGGATTGATTTTATTTTTTCATTTGCTTTAGTACATTTGATTCATGAGCACTTGGAGATTTAGTCTTGTTTTTTTTTTTTTACATGACTGTATGATTTGATTTATGACTTCCGCATGATTTGGTAGTTGGGATTTAGACTTCCGCATTTGAGATTGATTCATGAGAATCCTTGATGACATTTTCACCCATGCACTCTGTTAGACCATTGGTCCGTTTTGGAGACTCGCTAGTTTTCTGTCCTGTTGATCATTGTTGGACCGTTGGTCGAGTTTGGGATTTAGGCTTGTGCGGTCCGTGGTTAGGTCCACGGGGCGTACGCCGGTCCACCCGGGATAGGGTGTGACATTTATGGTATCAGAGCCAGGTTGTGTTATATGGGTTGGTCTGACTTGATTAAAGTTTAGACTTTGCATGCTTTATGGTTTTGAGTTTATGCATGTGATTTTGGGTTGGTTAGAAAGAGGCACGTCTCCCGGCATCCACTAGAGGTACGCGCTTTCATTTTTAGATGTGCTTTGGATTCCTTTAGCTCTTAGTAGTGCTAGTGTGTCATGGAGCACATCTGGTGAGTGTCTGGGTTTTCTTTTCTTTTAGCATTTGATTCTCTAGTGCTATTGAGTGATTGGACCTTTTGTTTGGTGCTTGGACAGAACGATGCCTTTAAGAAGTGGAACTGACTATCAAACTACCTCGTCTAACACTCAGGCGAGGAGGATCGGATTTCCACTAAGGGCGACCGGTCTTGTCATCCGGGAAGTTCACCATGAGGGTATCTCTGACCCTGTGGATGACCAGCAAGATGGGACAGCTAACGTTCGTATGGCGCCGAATGTTTACGCCCGCTTCCAGGAGTTCCAGAATCTCCCAGCTGGGGAGTGGGAGCGATTCCAGCAGTTCCAGCAGTTCGTCCAGATGTAGGGACAACCTGCAGGAGTGGGAGCAGTGCCTGAGGCTGCTTTTGTGAGACCACCACCACTGCCAGTGCAGAGAGTTGCTCCAGTGGTACTTCCAACTGACGAGGCTCAGGGGAGATCATTTGATAGGTTCTTGGGTGCTCGATTCTTATCTTAAATCCCACAGACGAAGTCTAAGGCTTCGGAGGAGCGAAGACGAGAGATGAGAGACAACAAGCACAGCAGAGCAACGAAGACTCCATTTAGAGTAACTTTGAATCCCTACATCTCATCCTTCTCCTTCTCCTTCTCGAATTCCCTTCGATTTTAGAGTTTATTAATTCATAAATTTAAGGTGAATTCAAATCGAAAATAGGGTGAATTCTAGGGAAGTTTCCCTGTGCTTAGGAGAGATTCTAGGTTTGTCTGTTTGTCTACCTAGAGCGTCTCCCTTGCAGCGTTGTACTTTAAAGATTTTATATTTATGAATCACTTACTTATATAAAAAAAGCTTAAACCCTAACTCATAACTCCTAAACCCTAAACCTTAAACCCTAAACCCTAACCCTATACCCTAACTCCTATCCCTAACTCCTAACTCCTAAATCCTAACTGTTGACTTGAATGTGTGATGATATACATACTTGTTATATATGTTTGATGTTGAGTGTATTCCTCTTGATTAGATTCCATGATTACTAGAATAGGTATTGATGTGATGATCAAAACAGGTTGCTTTTGATTCAATATTGTTTCACGTGTATGGAATAGGTTAAGGAAAACCCTGGATTACGACTGGTTATCTTTGCAGTCCACGACTGGTTTCTTATACCTAGGTCCATGACTGGTTTGATCACAAAGGGTAACGCGATTCTCTTATTTTGTCTAAACCCAATTTTGGTGAGCCACATATTTCTCATAAATAAATTAACTTGATTTTAAGTTGATTTATTTTAATATGTCTTTGCCACTTAAAAAGGTTTAAGATAATTAAGAGAATATTTTCCTAAAAGATCTTATTTTGGAAAATAATCATCTGATCATTTTCCATTTAGATTTTAAATGGAATTTTGTGGAAACAAAAGAAAAAGGAAGATTGTTGATTCTGTTGGTTGTCCACGTTGGCTAAAAATAGCCAAAGGAATTAAAACAAATTGCTTACATATTTAGGTAGGATATTTATCCTCAGGAGATTAAATCAAAATGTGGATAATCTTTGTTAAACCTCCATGCACTGAACGTGGAACCAAATGCTGTTAGTGGAGGAAGTCTTGCACTAAAAATTCCACTCGACCTTCAGTAGTCGGCGGGTAATTCCATCTATTTCCCACCAAGCATAAAAAGTCTCCAAAGCTTAACAACTCCGTGTGCATTCAAAAAAAATTGGTCATTGTGAAAGAAGGATTTGTCTGCCTACATCAAGAGTGATTTACTCACATTCAATCCAAGAAGATTCAGAGTGCACGAGTTCCTGGAGATCGTCATCATTAAATAAGAAGAAAGTGCTGACTGGAACAGTGAAGATACAGACTACCGTTTCTACAACCGTTCCCTCTGCACTGTACTTTTTTGATAATTTCGTCCTTGTTTAGCTTGTTGAAGAAGCATGTTTTGGGACAGATTGTTCTTTGTTTATTCAGTATATCTAGCTTCACTCTAGGGGTAGAGTGAAGTGGCGCAATAGGTTGAGTAACCTATTGGTAGGGGAGTCAAGTGGGCCGTGCCGGCACGGACACGACACAATAAGACACCTTCGAATGAGGCACAAACACGATTTAGACACGGTCATAACCTAATACGACACGGCACGACACGGTCTTAATTGGCACGTGGCACGACACAAGGCACAATAGTAAGGAGATAAGCATGGGTACGGCACGAGCACGGTCTTAATTGGCATTGCACAGGCACAGCACGACACGAGAGTAACCTGGCACGGCATAGGCATGACACGAGCATAGTCGAGCTGAGCAGAACACGGGCACGACACGGAAGGAAACAAGTACGAGCACGACACGGTTTTAGTTGAGCCCGACACGACATGAAAAACATAGGCATGGCATGAAACGGTTTTAGTTGGACACGGCACAACACGGATGGCATGGGCACGCACGTTTTACAATATTATTAATAAAATTATGGGTTAGGGGTTAGGGGTTAGGGGTTAGGGGTTAGGATATAAGACTTATGGTTTAGGTTAAGGTTAAAGATT
>JAOWBR010058950.1:0-15360 GCA_028571145.1 Dionaea muscipula
GGATGACGATCCCGCCTTGAGCTCTACCGGAACCTAAACAAGGTTCAAAGAAGAGGAACTCACTAACTAAAGTGAAACCTCACCCAAAGAATCAAGAATCCTAGCCTAACATGCTAAGGAATCGAACCCAAACTCATGCCTTCGCCGGACGAATCGAACGCAATCATGGCAAAAATGATCGGTGGACTTCATTCGTGGACATCCTCGGGGATGTCCACCATACAAAATGACCGGTGGACTTCATCCATGGACATCCTCGAGGAAGTCCTCGAGGATGTCCACCACTCTGTGGTGAAATTTCTAAAGTTTTTCAAAAACGACAGTAGGCTTGGTGGATGTCCCCGAGGACGTCCACCACTGCAAAATCGTGAAAAATGCAGATTTTCTCAACCCGAAAATCATCCAAAACCTCACCAAATCAACCCAAACCAACCCTAATCGAATCTAATCGATTCTAATGCCTTTGGGGATATGAAATAAGCATGAAAACACTTCCCACAAGCTTCCAAACATGTACTAAGAATCCCATGGATTCAAAATCCGAAAATGAACTCAAATCCTCAAAAATCCTCAAATGACATCAACACACCAAATGGCCATGGAATCATATGGAAATCATCTTTCCAAACATCCCAAAGACAAGTCTAACCCTTCAATCAAGTGAACACACCATGGATTTAAGCTAGACATGCTCAACAAAACAAAGCTCTCACCTTGGGGATGGAGACTTCAAACCAAGGCCAAATGTGGGGTTGATCTTGGTCTCCTCTTCCTTGTGATGACGAATCTGGTCCTCCCTTAGCTCCAAGATCAAAGGAGCTCCTTCAATGGAGGAGAGATGATGAAGAGAAGAAGGAGAAAATGAGAGGGAAGGGAGAGAGGAGGAGGTGGCGGCTGAAGAGGAGAGAAAATGAGGACGATGGGGGTGTGGCTTTAGGGGTTTAGAGATTTAAATCCCACCAAAAGAATAAGGGTACATGGGTAATTTTTCATATTCCTTAATTCAACCCAAAATCAATGGACTCCCCCAAAATGCCACATGTGGGGCTTGAGTCCATGCTCAAGTGATTTCCATCCCATGCCTCTCCCCATTATGTTAAGTTGAGTTATTCGATGATTAAATAACCCAACCAGCTTAAATGTCACAATTGAAACCCGGTCCATTTAGGACGAGTTATCACAGTTTATTTAGCTCCAATACTCGCCTGGGGTCTTCTTAGTTTCTCCCGTCTCCGTGTTATTGTTGGGTTCATTACATCCCCTTCCCCTCGAAACTCAGCTTGTCCTCAAGCTAAAAATTCTGGAAATTGTTTATTGATGAAGGACTTATCTTCCCAAGTAGCGGATTTGTGGCCGAGATTCACCCATTCAATCAACCATTGTTCTACATTCCGTCCCCATCTCCTTATAACTCGAGTTTGCTTTACCGCCTCAGGATGCATCACCATATTACCATCTTGATTCATCAAAAGAGGGGGGGGGGGGTTCAAAACTGGAGTTATTTCAGATCCCACCTTCTTCTTAAGTAGGGAGACATGAAACACCGGGTGGATTTGAGAAGAAAGGGGCAGCTCTAGACGGTATGCCATGGGGCCAATCTTCTTTCCAGTTTAAGGTTCTTTCTCAAGGCTATTGATGTCTGTCTGTAGGGCTGTAGTCGGAGAAATGCGAGCTCTCCCTCAGTGAAGCTTTTTCTCAATTCGGTTCTTATCTACATAAGCTTTGTGCCTTTCCTGAGCCAGCCTTCTATTACCCATTAACCATTTGTTAGCTTGTCTCTAGTCACAACAATGGTTTCTACTATGGCAACTGGGGAGTACAATTCCCTATCCAAACTCAGCTGCAAAGGGTAACAATCGTATAGGGCTTCGAAGGGAGTCATGTTAATATTATGATGGTAATGGGTATTATAATACTACTCTACCATGGGAATCTAGACAATCCATTTCTTCAGTCCTTGGATGGTCATAGCCCGATGATATTCCTCCAAGCAATGGTTATTCCTTTCAATTTGACCGTCAGTTTGGGAATGGTAAGCGGTGGAGAGGTTTAATTTAGTTCCATACAACCTGAAGAGGTCCTACCAAAAGAGGCTGGTAAAAACTTTGTCATGGTCAGAGATTATCCTCTTCGGCATCCCATGCAATTTCACCACATGATTGAGGAAAAGTTGGGAAACTTTTGGTGCAGTGAAGGGGTGAGATAGGTTTATGAAATGACTATACTTTGTTAGGTGGTCAACAACTAGTATGCAGTCCTTACCATTTGATTTTGGGAGCCCCTCAATGAAATCCATATTGGCTTCCTCCTAGGCTTGTTGGAATACTGCCAGTGGCTGAAGTAATCCCCCATAGCTTTGGGTGGGTGTCTTCATTTTTAACAAACATCACAACCCTTGACATAGGCTATCACTCATACCTTGAGGTTAGGCCGGTAGAAGGATTGCTTTACCCATCTCCACGTAGCTTGCTCACCCTTGTGCCTGCCTTCGGTAGAATCATGGAAGGAGGCAATAATTCTCCGCCTTAGATCTCCTGTGTTGCCCACATACAACCATCCCTTATACCTGTGGACTCGGCCCTATAATGAGTACGGGTTTAGACTGCATAGGCGGTCTCCCTTAACCATCTTCAACTGTAGGGCTTCCGAATCTTGGACATAACTTTCTTCCAACTCTTTTTCCCATTGGGGGCCATGGAGGACACAATCATATATTCTTTAGAAAATTGCCGAGAAAGGGTATCTGCTACCACATTTTCAGAGCCTTTCTTGTACTGAATGATATATTGGAAACCTAAGAGCTTCATCATTCCCTTTACTTGGGCATAGTTTATAAGTTTTTGTTCCAACAGGTACTTCAACGGCTGATGGTCCACAAAGGGCTTGCTCATCATGTAGTGTCTCTACTTCTATATGGCTGATATCACAACAAGGAATTCCTTCTCATAAGTTGAAGGACCCTGATTCCTCTCCCCAAGAGCCTTATTGAAATACGTCAGGTCTTCCATCTTGCATCAAAATAGCTCCAATTCCCTTATTAGAGACATCACACACTAGCACGAAGGTTTTGCAGAAGTCTGGTAAAACCAAGACAGGGGTGGAACACATAGCCGTCTTGAGGGCTTCAAAGGCGGTTTTAGCTTGTGAGTTCCAAATGAAGGCATCTTTCTTGAGGAGCTCAGGAAGAGGTTTAGCTTTCAACCTGTAACCTTCTACGAACTTTCTATGGTAGTCGGTTAAGCCAAGGAATCCACAGAGGCCTTTTACCATCTTCGGTTTCGGCCAATTCCTCGTAGCTTCAATGTTCTGAGAATCTGTCCTTACACCGCCTAAACTGATTATGTGGCTAGGTACTCTATTTGAGCTGGCCCAAAAGAACACTTGGAGAGTTTGGCATACAAGGTGTTTGATCAGAGGGTTTGGAGGGTTGTCCAAAGGCGTTGTTAATGTGTTTGAAGGGATGAGCTGTATTCAATAATGCCATCAATGAATATGAGGATAAATTTCCTCAAGAATGGTTTGAACACTTCATTCATCAAAACTTGAAATATAGTAGGAGCATTGGTTAAACCAAATGGCATTACACGGAACTCATAGTGCCCTTCATGAGTCCGGAAAGCCGTCTTGGGAACATCCTCCTTAACTCAGATCTGATGGTACTGTGACCGAAGGTCTACCTTGGAAAATACTAGGGCACCATTAAGCTCATTGAGCAAATCATCAATGATAGGACTGAAAAATTTATCCTTGACGATTACATTGTTAAGTTGTCTATAGTCTACACAGTAGCGCCAGGAGTTGTCCTTCTTTACCAACAAGACGGGAGAGGAGAACAGTGAATGGCTTAGCTGTATTAATCCCATCTTTAACATCTCATCAACTAGGGCTTCAACCTTCGTCTTCCGTTGATAGCTAAAGCGGTAAGACCTTTGGTTGACTGGTTTGGTATTTAGGATAAGGGGTATGGCATGGTCGTGGCTTCTGTGTGGAGGTAAAGTGTTTGGTTCAGCAAATACGTATCTGTACTCTAGTAATAAAGGTTGAAGGGAAAGCGGTACTTCAGTCATATCCAAGACAGTAATTGAATATAGCTGGCACAAAAGGCCCTGCTTCGCGCCTTTAACAATCCATCCATGTTTCTGCGCTCTAAAGGATCTGGCTTGGTCCCTTATGGCTTGTAATTTCATCGAATGTCCGTCCTTCCGAAAGGAAATCTTCAGCTCTTGCAGGTCAAGGGTAATGGGAGAAAATTTCTTCATCCAATCCAACTCAAGCACCATGTCACAAGCCCTCAAATCAAGAATTTTAAGGTTTGCCTCAAACAGTTTACCGTTCATCGTCCACTTGAAGGCTAGACAAGTTGCAGTTGAGGTCATATAATCTCCATTGGTCACTAAGACTGTCAAGGGAGTGGTGTCCTTGCAGGAGATTTATGAGGTAACAAATGATCAAGAAAACTTATCTTTGTTTTGCTTACATGTTGAATGTTCACCTTTGAAGTATGAAGAGGCTGTACAACATGCACATTGGCGAGCTGCTATGGATGATGAGATTCGGTCGATTGAGAAGAATGATACCTGGGAATTGACTAGTCTACCTGCTGGCTTTCATGCTTTGGGAGTGAAGTGGCTGTTCAAGGAGAAAAAGAATGCACAGGGAATCATCATCAAGCATAAAGCACGCTTGGTTGCCAAGGGATACGATCAACAGGTCGGGATAGATTATGAAGAAGTGTATGCTCCCGTTGCTCGGATGGAATCAGTCCGCTTGTTCATTGCATTAGCTGCTCATCACGGGTGGAAGCTATACCATATGGATTTCAAAACAGCCTTCTTGAACGGAGTTCTTGCGGAGCAAGTTTATGTTCAACAACCTCGAGGTTATGAAGCAAGAGGGAAGGAGCATTGTGTTCTCAGATTAAAGAGGGCCCTCTATGGGCTCAAACAAGCTCCACGTATTTGGAACACTACATTTGATGCTTACCTTCAAGAACAAGGATTCAAACAATGCCCACATGAGTACTCCCTTTATGTGAAGAAGCTAAAGCAAGCGGTAATTTTGATTTGTGTCTGTTGATGATCTTCTTCTCACCGGCAGTGATGAGGCCCTACTTGCAGCCTTTAAACAAGCTCTTGTACAAAGGTTTGAGATGACAGACCTTGGCCTCATGAGCCATTATTTAGGCCTGGAAGTAAAGCAAAAGGCTGATGGTTTCTTTGTGACACAGAGCCACTATATTAATCAAGTTTTGGAACAAGTTAGGCTCTCCCATAGCAAGGCAGTAAGCACCCCTATGGCAGCTGGTGCGGTGCTCAGAAAAGGTGTAAAATCTGATTGGTTAAGCCTCACAGATTCATCCGATTACAGAAGTGTGGTGGGGAGTCTTCGGTACATTACTTGTACAAGACCTGATGTTGTTTATGCTGTAGGGATGGTGAGTAGACATATGCAACAACCAACCAAGGAGCATTGGATGGCTTGCAAACGTATCTTAAGGTACTTAAAGGGCACGATTGAGTATGGTTTGTGGTTTCCGTCTATTAATTCCACTTCTGCATCGGCTGAAGCAAGGCAAAATCAGCATACACAGGGCCGCAGCAGTCCTTTGCACAGCAGTAGTAGTCCTTTGCACAACAACAGTTCATTGTACAGCAGCATTTCATTGCACAACAGCAGTCCATTGCACATTGTTGGCTATAGTGATAGTGATTGGGCAGGTGATTTGGATGAAAGAAAAAGCACTACAGGTTTTGTGTTCATGTGTGGTTCTACAGCGATATCCTGGTCCTCTAAGAAGCAGCCAATAGTGGCATTATCTTCTCGCAACAATCAACAATTTGGACAATAAAGGGATCAATGAAACTAGAAGTAGCCCCACTATCAACCAAGATTATTCAATCGGTTCTTTCCACACGTCCCCTCACCTTCAGGGCATTTTGACGGGATTGGTTGGATAGGGCATGAACATACTCTACGGAATCATCATCACCACCGTTTAACTCTACCTGGTTAAGCTTACCTTACCCGTCTTCAGCTTGATGGTCATAGAGTGGCTCACCATTCCTCTGGGTACTCCAATGCATCCTCAAACTCACTTTCCATCAACTGAAAACGCCTTCCCTAACAGTCATGACCCACAGTCCACTTCTCCTTACATTTGAAACAAAGTCCCTTGGACTTCAAGTCATCCATGGAAGGTCTACATTCCGGATTAAGGCTCTTGGTATTTGAAGGGTTTCGGTAAGACGATTTTGGAGGAATTGTGCTTGAGGAGGGGTTGGAATAGGTTGGCTTGCTAGTCAAAGTTCTATTATATGGGTTTTTGGCTCTTCTTGCACCGGCTTCGGAGGTCCACTCCTGTAGCTTAGTCTGTTGGAAGGCTTGATATAACGAGTATGGGCGAAACATCTTCACAACTCCCCGGATCTCTTCCTTTAAACCGCCTAGGAAGCTTGAGATAAAACAGCCAGAGTTGGCTTCCTCTGCAAAACTTGGTATCTTAACCCCTCAAATTTCTCAATGTAATCACCGACCTTTTCTTGCTGCCTCAACTTATGGAATTCTTCTATAACATCAACCATAAATTCCTCACCAAATCTGGCCATAATCCTTAAAACGTTCCCAATCAACATGCCCGTAGGCCTCAAGGAATCCATAGAACCAAGTCTTTGCACACTCGGTCAAGTACATCATAGCATACTCCACACGTCTCTCTCATCGAACATGCATTATGGAGAAGTATCTCTCAGCCTTTCGGATCCAGGATCTAGGATTCGCTCCATCAAATGGAAGGAAGTCCAACTTCGAGTAATGTGGTCAGTGTTGGTCATCATTTAGTGGTGGTAGATAATGGCCTGGCGGGGGATATTGGTAGTGGTGATTACGAGGGGTTCAGTTCTGTGGTGGAGGGTATGGGTGATCAAAGGTCTGGGAATGATAGTAGTGGTGGCTCTGGCCTGTTCGTGGGACACTAGGTCGGGATGAGAGTTCAAACAGTAGTCCTCTGTTTTTTTGGGGGTGCGGATGTGTGTTGGGGAAGTTGGATTTGAGGTGTAAGTGGTTGTTTGGGTGCATATGAGGGTCTCATGGAGGGACCAACAGAGAGATGGGTCTCATGGGCAATAGTTGGTGGAGATGATATAATGGGTGTTGGCTGAGAATCAACATTCTCACCCAGAGCAGGGGCCTTATCCTTACCGTCACTCGAGCCAAACTCAGATGTTATCTCTTCCTTCAATTCTTGAATCATCTCCTTCATCTCCTCTTTGCTCAGATTCGCTTGGTGCTCAATTCGTCTCTGCGTCTCAGTGTTAACATGCTCAAGGCTGTCATCAATCTAGGCTTTCATGCTCTCTATGATGAGCTCCATCTTCTCAAAGTGCTTGCCTTTGGTGTGGGTTTGTCTCCCAGATCTGATCTGGACCATCAAATCAGTGAAAGTGTGGAAGCTTTGATACCAATTTGTAATGGACTAACTTGCTAAGGTATTGTTCTATTGCTAGGGATTAAGCTAGAGAATGTAAATGCAGCTAAAGTACCAAATCTAGGAATGAGGTAGCAGCTAATTACTGTAACTAAGCTTAGCTATGGCTATGGCTATGGAGGAAGAAAGATAATTCAGATTCAATTTCTCATCTATCACCCCCTTGTCCTTCAGCTACTACAAGGTATTTATAGGGAAGGGGGCACGTGGTCTCATCATCATCATCATCATCATCATCATCATCATCATCATCATCATGACCTTTTTCTACCAAGTGGGGTCGGCTACACATGTCCGTGGGACATGCGCACATGGGTTCCGATAAAAATAGTACGCTAACTGTCAGCTACCTAGCATGCACTGTCCTAACCTAACATTAGGGTAGAGCAAAAGGAAAAAAGAACACACGATAATATCATGGAGCGCACTGTATCCATATCAGTAGCAATATAGTAAATGAATAATATGTCACAATAAAAGGTAAATCTAAAACTCCATGTCTAAATCACAAGACATGTCTAAATCACATTAAACGGATTCATTTACACGTATCAGGATCCTCCACGATGCTCGATGCAAGGCATCTTCATTAGTGAGTTGCAACATGTCAAGGTCCGCACAAATAACTGCATCCCAAGTCTGCTTCGGGCGTTCCCTATTTCTCCTACCTTCCAACACAATCATCTCCACTCTTCTAACCAATGTATCCGACAGTCTCTTTCATACGTGGCCTGCTCATCTTAGTCGGCTTTCTCTCATCTTATCAACTACGGTGCCACCCCAAGCTGCTGGCGGATTTTCTCATTTCTAATTCTCTCCCTATGAGTAATCCCACACATCCATCTCAACATACGTATCTCTGCCACCGCCATTCGCTGTGCATGATTCTTCTTGAGTAGCCAACATTCTATTCCATACACGTAGTCTCTCACTATCAAGATATCCCCCTCCTAATTGAGGTAATTACATGGAAGCTTCCTAGCGCAACAATTCTACAACTGGCGTAACAACCTCTGACACTATGGCCCACAGCCTAAGAAACCCACCTTCGCTATTTCTGAGAATGCCGCCTTCGCTCTAGTTTATCAATTTCCTGCCTTCGTCTTATTGGCAGAGAATTGACAAGTCATACTGGCAGATATGCCAACCTCCCCGTCTTCGTGGAGTAAGTAAGAACCCGCCTTGATAGATTACCCATCTTCATAGAATAGGCTAAGGAAACCCCTTCGTAGTTCTGCTCTGATCCCGCCTAGCTTTATTTAGGTAATTTGCCGCCTTCGTATAAAATGACTTTGTCGTCTTTGTGGGAGAGGATTTTACCCTGCCTATTCTGTTAGAGCTAATTCTTCCCGTGTCCGTATTAGTTGTGCTCCGTCTCCGTCCTAGGCCCAATACCACCTACGATGTTCACCGTCTCCCGTCTTAGGCCTAATATCGCCTACAATGTTCTCCATCTCCGTCTCAGGCCTAATACCGCCTACAGTTTAGCTCCAATACCCGCCTAAGGTCTTCTTGGTTTCTCCCGTCTTCGTGTTATTGTGGGTCATTACATCCAGCATGTGGTGACTGGCAGTAGTTGAAAGTTCAATTCAATAGCTACTCAAAGTCAATACCACAAAAACGACCTCCAGAAAACTATGCCATCACGATGAGCGAAAAAAAGCAGAGGGTGTGACATTTCCGAATCAGTATAGGAGAATGGATGATAAAATACGTAGCAGGAGAACAATGTGATCCTGCGGCACCAGTTAATACTTCTTCGGGTGTGTTTGATTTTAAGATTTGGATGCCGGATAGTATTGTATATTCGGGATGGAATACTGTCTAGCGTCTGGTGTGCAAAATAAACTCCGGATATGATATCCATTCGGCTTCAAATCCAGCAAAATCATGGGATTTCTAGTACCAACCCCACCACGTTACTCGATATCCCGTTGCTCTTCTACACGAATCTGCAACATACACGAATCCTCATTGCCTTCTGTACTTTCGATTCTTTGCTTGCGATTCTAGGGTTACACCTCCTCATCATATCCCATGGCAGAGTTCTTGATTTTGTTTAACATTTTGATTCTAGGGTTACGATTTGTACTTGACTGATGAAGATGGTTGCTCCACGATTTGTACGCGAATCAGTATGACTGATCGAATGCGATTTGTATGCGAATTTGCTCCACGACTGATGAATATAATCGATTTTCGATTTCGATTTTTGATTTCGATTTCGATTTTCGATTTTCGATTTTCGATTTTCGATTTTCGATTTTCGATTTTCGATTTTCGATTTTCGATTTTCGATTTTGATTCTTGATTTTTTATTTTCGATTCTAGGGTTACGATTTTTGTGTTTCCTCCCTAATTGACTGCTGCCTTCCAATCGATTTTGATTTCGATTCTTGATTTTTGATTTTCGATTCTTGATTTTAATTTTCGATTCTTGATTTTCGATTTCGATTTTTTGGTTTTTGTTTTTTGTTTTTTGATTTTTGATTCGAGGGTCTTGATTCTTGATTTGGGGAAAAAAAATTATCCGACGAATCATATCTGTAAAACAAACATCTTTTGAAAAAAAACATCCTGAATAACTAGTCCTCAATTATTACAATCTTCCTTCTATCCCTCAATTTATTACTCTATATCCCTTATTTTTTAATATTAGAATCAAACACACCCTTCTAGTAATATAAGATATTGCACCTTCGTGATTAACTTTTGATGTTTTACCGGGTTACTCATGCAATTGCCCATAAGTGGTCTGTCATTGCTGTCAAAGGTGTTACTTTATTTCCATTTCTTTTCTCAGGGTTCTTGGGCGGCGTTTTCTCTTTTACTCGCTGTGGAATTCAAAGGCTTCGAGGGAAAAGTGATTGGGTTAGTTCTAAATTCTGATAAGGACCTAGTGAATGCGAGTCTCTGTATTCTGTGTCTTGACAAAATATTTGGACCATTTAGCTTCTATGGCTGGTGAATGGAGTGAATATTTTATACTTGCTGATTGGCCTAGCGATTTTTTTTTGTTGTTTTTTTTATGTTGTTGGTTTTCTTGGTTGTAGAAGACCTAGTAAGAGGATTGGGTGTCTGGAATATTTTTTCTTTTGAAAAATAAGTGACATCAGTTGGCAAGATACAGAGTATATGAAAACTAATTCTAGTTTCACGTGATAACTCTCAGACTAGTTGACTTTGGGCATCAGGTCATGTATTGTATTGCTTTTAAGATAAATATAATTCATGAGTCTTCTACCACAAAGTTAACGTTTTGATATAGTTGATTCCTTAACATGTATCAGAGCAGACGTGATCAAAGGTCACGAGTTCAAATCTAGCAAACGCGACCCCCATTTATTTAGTATTTGGTATGAGATGAATTGGTATGAGATGAATCAGTGCACAGTCCACGCTTCAGTCCAAAAAGAGGTATTCACGTGAGGGGACATGTCAAGATAAATATAATTCATGGACCTTCTACCACAAGGTTGACCTTTTGACATAGTTGATTCCTTAACAAATGCTAATATACTCATCAGTATAATCAATTTTCATGCCGTTTCCATCGTGCTTCAATTTGATTTGTGATTGCAAGTTGCAACAGTAATGGAAGTTGCTCGTTCTTCAATTTCTGAAAATTGACACTGTTAAGTGTCCTCAGAGAAAGAAATCTCTATTGGAGTAAATGTAGAGTTTTAATATGGATTTATACAAAGTGTATAATTCAGGTTCAAACGCCTTTTTCTCTCCATCAAATGACTAGATAAAGCTTTTGGATACAATCTGCTAGAAAATTTGAAATATCCAACGCTTTCAGTGTGTACCAACTTGTGTGAGCTTCCCCAAAATTAAGTTCTTACCTGTTTATTTGCTACCTTCTCTATCATGAACACACGCTCCCACCAGCGCCCTCCCCACTTCCCCCCTCCAGAAAAAAGAAAGAATGAAATGGAAAACAGAGTTTGCGTAACTGTTCAAGGAAGCTGTTGCAGTCATGGTTGTTTTAAGCTCTGTATTTGTCGTTAAGAACATTAAACATGACTATTTCGTTATAGAAGCTCATAACTCTATTTGGATTACTCGTTGATATATGGGAATGTACCATAGCTCAATGGGCATATATTCAATATTTATCTTTTTTCATTTATCGACCTGGGAGTATCTTATATGAACTTGATGATATTTCCTTATTCTCCAGGTCAATGGATCGATTGCAGGTGCGATAGCCGGGGCAGCCATTGCTAGTAGAACTCGTAATTGGAAGGATGTTGTCAGCATGGCTGCTCTAATTTCTACTGTAGGCGCAACAGCTGATTTCTCCAGGCAAATTTAGTGGCCTACCGATAGCTATTTTGCCTTCTAAATCCCTAGTTAGCAACGGTGATGTTGAAGAGGAAAAAATCCAAGTGATGGATCGTACGTAATCAAAAGAACACTGGTACCTGTCCTTGAGTCTATCATGTATTGAAAAGAGCAAAATAACGTATTCTCGGAGATTTCTTCTTGGTTTAAGAGAGTGGGTTACTGGGTTCGTTGGGGACAATTACTCACCTTTGAAATTTGTCGGGTTTTGCGACCAATGAGGTCCCGTTGGGCACCAAAACATTAAAGAAAGTTTGGGCACCAATTTTTTTGTTTATATACCGAAAAAAATATAAACTATGTGTGAAATTAGATTAGGAGTTAACTTCGTATGAGGACCACTTCAATAATTATTAATTTTTGGACTTTTGTGTTTTAAAATGATTTGAGATGATAAAAAATATTGTATGTGTTTAAAATATATTTTTAACATTATATGTGATGATGCAATTAAAAAAATAAAATAAAGGATTGATAAGGGCAGAATTCGAATATATTTTTACTATTCATATAAAAATATAGTTGAAAGGTTCGTATAAAAATTGTTCGGATAAAAACCCTCTCGGATTATCACAAAACAATTGAATTCATGGTAAAACAAGGTAGTAGGATTAGTACTCATGTATAGTGATGACAATCGTGCCGTTCAGTGCTCGTGCTTGCGAGTTGTGCCTAAGTCGAGCTCGTGTTGTGCCCAAAGGAAGTCGTACATGTGCCATGCCGTGGCCAAATTCCCAGGAATGGTGGCACGACCCACGGGCAGGGCACGGTGTAAGTCGTGCCGAGCTGGGTCGAGCAAGCCCAACACTTTCTTTTAAAAAATATTTTTATATTCAAAAATACATGTTGAAATTTGGCAATACACTATTTTCTTATTAATTTTTTTTAAAACAATTAAAAAGAAAAAAGAAATTACTATAAGTTGTAATTTGAATATTTTTTTTAATATTCAAAACTGAAATGTACACGGGACCCACTACAGGGAAACAATCATCAATTATCAGAGCTGAAACTAATCATACGGAAGAAAATATTTAGACCCACTACGGGGAAACAATCATCAAGTCCAAAACCCACACCGGGGAAACATGACAAGACTCACATGGGGTAAACAGTGATAAAAAACCCTCATGGGAAAAACTCAACCACAATCTATGATCTAAGTCATCAAACAATCCAAAAGTACTAATGTTCCAAGTGTCTCTAAAATACACTATGGACATACAACCAAAAGTGATGCATATAAACCAAAAGGAAGCCTAAGAGTTGTGTCCCGTCTCGCCGGTCATCCTCCTAACTCTTAATCTGCTCACCTGTGCCAAATTGTTCAATCGAGGGATGTACACGAGTTAGTAAACAGACTAGTGACATACTATAACAGGAACAATAAGGCCAAAACTGGCTAAGTGTGATTAATGATCCATGATACTCCCGGAAAAATCTCCAAGAGTAATCACCAAATTCCCGAATAGAACCGAGTCAGAAAAGTCCAGCTAGAAATTAATCCGGTCGGCTCGGGGGAGAAGTGTTCTTGATAACTTGGATGGCCTGAAAGAGACGAACAAACTCGTCAGAGGGTACCCCGATGTGTTAGCTTGGGAAAACCGCTCCGATACTTAAGTTAGCAAGTGTGGAAGATGATGAAGGCCCCCCCTAGCGAGAGATTGCCGAGCGGGTTTCCCGAGCAGGTTACCCGAGCGGGTTTCCCGAGCAAGGAGGAGGCAATCTGGGAATGGAGTCCCGAGCAGGCTTTCCGGGCAGGTTACTCGAGCAAGTCCACCGAGCAGGGCTCCGAGCTCACCAAGGGGGAAAGGAAAACGCCAAAGGGAAGAAGTGGAAGAAGAATCACATACCTTGAACCTTGGAGGAGACCCCTATTTATAGGGGTTGGGGATGATAAAATTACCAAAATACCACTGGTTGTACGGACACCCGGACAGGCCACCGAGCAGATGCCCGAGCAGGTTTCCCGAGCGGGTGACCCCGGGCAGGTTCCCCTAGCGGGCAACCGAGTGGAAAAGAGCGTGGCCCGAGGAGGCCAATGACTTCTTCCCTGGGCCCCGAGTGAGCTCCCCGGGCAGGTTTTCCGAGCGAGCATCCCGGGCAGGTAAGTGGGATGAAGCGTGAGCGGTGAAGTGAGGCACGAGTCACAAGGGAGTCACCAAGTCGACTCGTGGAGTACCCCGAGCGAGTTTCCCGAGCGGGCATCCGTGAGTGATCAAGAAAGTGTCCATGACCTCTGATGATGAAGGATGATGTGAGAGGCTAAACCTAGCCTGAACCCTGAGCGGGCAACCCGAGCGGGTTCCCTGACCCGGTTCCCCGAGCGGGCAGTTACTTCTCCAAAAAAGCCCGGTTGAACCGTCTGGTCTCCTTGTTCACGCAAGTAGGGGTGAATACCTTAATATCATCAGTCCCCCAACTTTGGAGTGTGAACGCAGTTCAGACTGTGATGTTTCAAAAGCAACTGGAGTGAACAAGATGTCTGACGATGGGATCCACTTTTCTCTGATCCTTTCTGCATTGGGAGACTACCAACTTGGGCAAAAACCTTGAGCGTGATTTTACGTTACCTATTAGAGCAGTTGGGTCATGAAGTTGACCAGGAGCTAACAACCGGAGGGAATATGGGGCAAAGACCTCAGACGACAACCACGAATAGGGCCCGGGCCATCAATCAGGCCCGGGCAAGCAATCCTTCAGAATCCCGAGCGGGCACCCGAGCGGGTTTCCCGAGTGGGTTCCCCGGGCAGGCCTCAATTTCGTCTTGAGCAAGATCCGAAAAAATCTCGAGCGGGTTACCCGAGCGGGTTTCCCAGGCTGGCAACCTGAGTCGGGGCCTGGGTGGTGCCTCGGGCAACGTGCTGAGCTGGCAGAGGGGTCGACGCCTATAAATACCCCCCTACCCCCCTTCATTTCCTCATTCTCTTCTTCATTTGTGCCAAAACTCTGTCCGAGCAGCCTCTCCCGACCAGGTTCACCGAGCCAGTTCCCCGAGCGGGTCTCCCGACTGAGTTTCCCGAGCAGGCAAGTTTTGGCCCTTCTTCGTCTTTCTCCTTGCTGAATCCAAAAATGTCGTCTAATCCCACCTCTCCTAGCCAAAACCTGTCCGAAGAGGTCCCCAAACCTATAAACATCCTTCCTCCGCCTCCACCCCTTCATACCGAGATCATCCGATGCCATCCCGCCCTAAGCGGAAAACTCCATCTTCTAACCAACCTAGCAGCTCTTCGGCCCGCCCCTACGCCAAGGGGGCAGACCAACGATCCATTATTACCCTAACGGAGGTCTCTTATTATCCGGGGCGCTTCCATTGTATAGGTTATACTTTCCGTGCCCCCGAACCCTTTGAGCGTCCCTATGATGTGAAGGAGGGAGAGATGGCCTTATATGTAGATAGTCTGAGCATGGGGGAGCATTTCCCCCTCAGTGTATATCACCAGAATATTATTGATACATTCCAGATCAGTCCGGCACAGCTGACCCCGAACTCCTGGTCGCTGATGGTCGGGGCACTGTGTCATCAG
>JAOWBR010059061.1:0-15360 GCA_028571145.1 Dionaea muscipula
GAAAACAGTTTTCAGTTCAAAATCTTCAAAATGCAGAAAACGATAAAAAACTGTTTTCTGTATTTTCGGCAGAAATTCTCAAAACTCCTAAAACACGAAAAACGCTCAAGACTTGATAAATTATAAATTACAAACTATAAATTATAAACCAAACACGTTTTCTATTTTCTGTTTTTTACTGAAAATTAAAAACTGAAAACTAAAAACTGAAAATGAAAATTGATAACTGAAAACCGAAAACAGACAAACCAAACAACCTAGAGTTTTTAGAGTTTAGTTTTGTGAGCATAGTATATAATGATTTTTTTAGTGTAGATAAAAAGTTGAAAGATGAATTATAAGTGTATTATGTATTAATGATTTTTAGAGTGTTGGTAATAAAAAAACAATAAATTTAGAATTTTAAATGAAGTTTTGGAGTTTAGAGAAAATTGAGTGGGTTTAATAGTGAGAGAAGAATATAATATTTTTTTAATATAGATGAAAATTAGATGAGTGAATAGTGGCAGGGCTGTAAATTGAGCCGATCGAGTCGAATAGTTCGAGCGAGCTCGACTCGAACTCGTTAAGGATTTTATATGATCAAGCACGTCTCGACTCATTAATACAACGGGTTGTGTTCGAGCGAGCTCTAATTGAACCGATTGCGAGTCGAGTACGAGCTACTCATATAGCTATAAATCTAGCCAAGTAGGTCCTGGTACATCACGGCTCGACTCAGACTAGTTAAGAATTTTTGTGTTGGTGCTCAAGGAAAAGTCAGAGTATCAGTTGATGATGATCCAACGATCCTCGTTTCCTGGGTCAGGAAGATATTGGATCATTCAAATGACAGTGGGTTTCACCAATGAGTCACAATGTTGAGCTCAATGTTTATAATTAAAAATACTAAGGTGAAATGACATCGAGCCGAGTTATATCAAATATTTGTCAAGTCGAGTTATATCGAGTATTTATTGAGCCGAATATATAACGAGTAGCTAAAAAATTTAGAGTTACTCATGAGCCTAATGAGCCGAACATGCTATTGCTCAAATTCAATTCATTAAATAAACAAGCTAAAAAAGAAAAAAAAAGAAAAACTCAACTCAACTCATTTTATTAACGATTTCAAATTCGAACGAGTTTTAATTGAACCGATTTTGAGCCCTTCTCTCGAACTACTTTACTCGATTTACATTCTAAACGGTGAGAGAGGAGATATTTATTACCATCGTGGATGCTCTTATTTCATCTCCACCCGGACCACCCACACTCACTCGCGCGCGCGCACACACATCGAGAGAGAGAAAACAGAGAAAGTTGCCTCACCACCTAATCACGTACTGGGCACGCAACCAAGACCTTTACCCCGTAACGTCATTGTTATTTCTTCTGCTATTTTGGATGCAAGGAAAAAATTCAAATAATAGAGATTAGAGGGTTAAGGAAAAAAAAAAAAAATCTCCTCTCACTACTCAGTCATTGATTATGTTAAATGGATTTTATAGACCCGAGTTTATTATTTGACATGATATTAATTAGGATATACAATAGCCCATAAAATGAGCATGAGTTTCTAGACCTCTTATGATTACGAGTTCATCACTCTTTGGGATGATTAACTAAAATATATGGTTTGTGTATTATTACATATTTTTTAAGATTATTCTTCCAAGTACGTGAAAACTGGCCTGAAGATATCGTGATTACAAAAAATAAAAAATTACGAGTTTGAACTTGAATCACGTGATCATTATTTTTTCAGCATTTGGTAAGGGGATCCTCGAGCAAGACTCTCACACAAATATCTCTTTTGAGCTTCAATGGTAAACTTTGTACTGATCCACCGTTCATAGGAATATTGGAAATCGTGATTGTCTGCTCTGATATCATATTAAGGAATCAACTCTATAAAAAAAAAATCAACCTTATGATAAAAAACCCCTTAAATTATATATTTATTTTAAGTCTTTGACACAATATATACTCTATACTTCATGTCCAAAGGATATTGGCGCGTGAAGGAATGTTTAAAATGTATTTAAAAGATCTTCTATTATAAGTTGTTTTTTTTATCAAGTTGGTTTTCTTACAAATTATATGAACATAAGCGAAGAAGGGAAAGAGGAAAAATAAAAAAATAAAAAATACCAAGCTTAGTTAGGGAACCAATAAGTTTGCTAGGCAATTGGACCACACACGGGCATGTCATCACTATCAATTATATATATGTAAAAGGCGAAAGAATAGTTGGCTTTGTGTTTTATATAACACCCACATAATAATGACTTGGTCCAGTCCAAGTCAAACAACATAATTTAATTTAATTCGATATATTAACTAAAATATATAATACTCCTCTCATTAGTCACAAGATGAGCATATTGGAGACCAGCTAATATTGAAAATAACCGTACGGTCGTGGTGTTTGGGTCGGCTTCTGTCCATGGTTTGTGGAGTTTTGGGCTGCGTATGTTATATGTATGTGTGTGTGGTTTTTTTTAAGGGATGTTTTTCCACATTAGTTGTGTGGGAAATAATTGTGTTTCTAATTGCCTATAAATAGGCATAGTATCCACCATTGGTTGTGTGAGATTTTTTCTTCTTTCCTTTGGCTATAAATATAGTTTTTGTCCACTTTGTAATATCCATCAAAATAATACAAGTTTCGGGCAACTTTTTATTTTGGAATTTTAGTCCCGTGTTTTTAGTTTAAGGTTGCTTTCCACGGTTCTCTCGGGTTACTTCCTCACAGATTTATTCACAAGGGCGAACAGATCTCTCCAAAAGACGAACAGGTTGCGTCCAATTGATCGAGACTCCCGGTCTTCGCCCAACAAAGTGGTATCAAAGCTAGGCATTTTGTTTAGGCGTTGTGATTGAACGGGATGAAAGTTAAGTTGAGCAGGATGGTCACATTGAATGATTCAAACTATCACACCTGAAAGGGGAAGATGAAGGACTTGCTTTATGTAAAGCAATTTTACTTGCCCGTGTTCGCGATCGAGAAGCTGATTGAGAAATCGGATGAGGAGTGGGAATTGACCCATCTACAAGTGTTTGCGTACATCAGTCAATGGGTGGATGATAACGTGTTGAACCATATTTGTGATGAAACACATGCACGGACGTTGTGGAATAAACTTGAGCAGCTATATGCCAGGAAGATCAGGAATTATAAAATGTTTCTGATCAAGCAGTTGATGACTTTGAGATACCTAGACGGGATGCTTTTAACAGATCACTTAAACAAATTCCAGGGAGTGATCAACCAGTTAGTTGAGATGGAGATTAAATTTGATGATGAAGTGCAAGGGTTGTGCCTATTGGGTACTTTGTCAGACTCTTGGGAGACATTCAGAATGCCTTTCTCTAACTCACCTCCAGAGGGTGTTATCAGCTTGGAACTGGCCAAGACTAGTGTCTTGAATGAAGAATTGAGAAAGAGGTCTCAAGGAATTTCAGCGAGGTCAGAAGTGTTGGTTACAGAGAACAGGGATAGGAATAAGTTGAGAGGACAAGAGAGTAGAGGCAAGGGTAGAAGCAAGAACAGAGGCAAGATGGCCAATGTTGAGTGCTTTTATTGTCATCTGAAAAGGCATATGAAGCGAAACCGTAAGAAATGAAAGCAAGAGAAAGGTAACAGAGATCAGAAGAAGAGTAACGAAGCCAAGACTGACGATCAAGTTGCCGCTGTCGCGATGGATGACAGTTATCTTGCTGTGTATGATGAACAGACCATCAATGTAGCATGTCATGAGACCAGTTGGGTTATTGACAGTGGAACATCCATTCATACCACTCCTAGAAAGGAGTTCTTTACCACGTATACACTAGGAGATTTTGGTGTGGTAAAAATGGGCAACAAAGGTTCCTGTAAGGTTGTTGGCCTAAGAGATGTTTGCTTAGAGATGACGAATAGCTCACGGTTGGTCCTGAGGAATGTGAAGCACATTCCTGACATACGCCTAAACCTGATCTCCACAGGTAAGCTGGATGATGAAGGTTACTACAACACCTTCGGGGATGCCCATTGGAAACTTACCAGAGTTTCCATGGTTGTAGCCAGGGGTAAGAAGTGTTCCACGCTCTATTTACTTCAGGAAAAACTTTCGGTAGATCAGGTGAATGCCATGAGAGATGAATCTACTTCTGAAGTTTGGCATAGGAGACTTGCCCACATGAGTGAAAAGGGCTTGGCACATTTGGCGAAGAAGGATCTCCTATCGGACCTGAAGAAAGTGCACTTGAAAAGGTACGAGTATTGTCTAGAGGGAAAGCAAACAAAAGTTTCTTTCAAAAGTTCAGTTCCTTCCAGGAAATCTGCCATGCTAGAGTTGGTACACTCAGATGTTTGTGGATCATTGAAGACTCAGTCACTTGGAGGTGTTCCCTACTTCGTGACATTTGTTGATGATCATTCGAGGAAGGTGTGGGCTTATACTTTGAGGTCCAATGACCAAGTGCTGAGAGTTTTCGAGGAGTTTTATGCATTAGTAGAGAGGCAGACAGGGAAGAAGCTGAAGTGTATTCGCACAGACAATGGGGGAGAGTATGTTGGTCCGTTTGATGAGTACTGCACACAGTATGGAATTCGACATCAAAGGACACCTCCTAAGACACCTCAATTGAATGACATAGCTGAGAGGTTGAATAGGACACTCTTGGAGAGAGTTCGTTGCATTCTCTCACAGGCACAACTACCAAAGACTTCTTGGGGTGAAGCTTTGCTTACAATTGTGCATGTCCTAAACCTATCACCAAGTATACCTCTTCAGCTAGATATTCCTGACAGAGTTTGGTCTGGCAAGGATGTTTCCTATGATCATTTGCACGTCTTTGGGTGTAAAGCGTATATTCATGTTCCCAGAGATGAGAGGTCTAAGCTTAATGTGATGACAAGACAGTGTATCTTTTTAGGCTACGGTCTGGATGAGTTTAGCTATAGGTTGTAGGATCCAGTTGAGAAGAAGATTGTTAGAAGTCGGGATGCCGCGTTTGTTGAAGATCAGACAATTGAGGACATTGGAAAGGTAGAGAAACAAATGCCTCGGCAGGAAGATCATCTTTATGACTTGGATCCAGTGCCCTTGGAGGTTGAGCCAACTCAAGTTCAGACCGATGATCAGAATGAACATCAGGATCTAGTACCAGTGAAGGAAGAAGATGATCCTGATCAGCAAACGAATGATACAAATGAGGAAGCACAAGTTCCAGAGGTTCCACCAGTGGATCAACCTAGAAGGTCTGAGAGAGTCCGACAACCTTTCATTCGGTATTCCGCCGCAGAGTATATCTTAATGACGGATGAGGGGGAGCCGAAGTGTTATGGAGAGGCTATAGAGGATGATCACCAGAAGGAGTGGATTAAAGCCAAAAAAGATGAGATGTCATCTCTGTATGAGAATCACACCTTTGATCTCGTGAATTTGCCAAAGGGTAAGAGAGCTTTGAAGAATAAGTGGGTCTATAGAGTGAAGCGAGATGAGCTCACTTAGCAACCCAGGTATAAGGCCAGACTTGTTGTCAAAGGTTTCCGTTAGAGGAAAGGTATAGTCTTTGGGGAGATTTTCTCTCCGGTGGTGAAGATGTCTTCAATCCGAGTTATCTTAGGCTTAGCTGTTAGCCTGGACTTGGATATTGAACAAATGGATGTGAAGACAACATTCCTTCATGGTGGAATGGAGGAAGAGATCTATATAGAGCAACTTGAGGGCTTCATAGCAAAGGGAAAAGATAAGCTTGTGTGCAAGCTGAAGAAGAGCCTTTACGGTTTGAAGCAGGCACCGAGATAGTAATATAAGAAGTTTGAGTCAGTCATGGGGATGCAAGGCTACAAGAAGACTTCTTTATACCATTATGTGTTTGTGCAAAGATTCTCACAGGATGATTTTATCATTCTACTGCTATATGTTGATGATATGTTGATTGTTGGCAGAAACTCCTCTAGTATTTAGAGTTTGAAGGCAGAGTTGAGTAAGTCCTTTGCGATAAAGGATTTGGGACCAGCAAAGTAGATTCTTGGGATTCGAATCTCGAGAGATCGAAAGGAAAAGATTCTTTCCATGTCACAATAGCAGTATGTTGAGAAGGTGTTTCAGAGGTTCAACATAGATAAAACTAAAGTGGTGAGTTCTCCGCTCGCAGCCCACTTTAAGCTCAGCACAGAGCAATGTCCGTCTTCGGAGGAAGAAAAGAGAAAAATGACAAAGGTGTCATATACCTCAGCAGTTGGTAGTTTAATGTATGTCATGGTTTGCACAAGACCAGACATAGCTCATGCAGTGGATGTGGTCAGCAGGTTTCTATCAAATCCAGGGAAGGAGCACTGGGAAGCTGTGAAGTGGATATTGAGATATCTAAGAGGAACTTCCAGTTTAAAGCTCTGCTTTGGGAATGGGAACCTAGTGTTGGTTGGCTACACAGATGCTGATATGGCTGAAGATGTGGATTCTCGTAAGTCTACTTCGAGATATCTGGTTACATTTTCAGGGAGAGCAGTGTCATAGCAATCCAAGTTACAGAAGTGTGTGGCATTGTCTACTACTAAGGCAGAACTCATTGCAGCTACAGAGGCCTCTAAGGAAGTTGTGTGGATGAAGAAATTCTTGATGGAGTTGGGCTTTAGGCAGCAAAGATATGTGTTGCATTGTGATAGCCAGAGTGCCATTCATTTGGCAAAGAACTCCACGTTCCACTACCGGTCCAAGCACATCGATGTCAGGTATCACTGGATACAGGATGCTCTAGAAGAGAAGTTGTTGGAACTTGAAAAGATCCATATGGATAGCAATGGAGCAAACATGATGACAAAGACATTACCTAAAGAGAAGCATGAAATATGCTGCAGGATCGCCGGAATGAGGAGTATCCCTCACATGGTTAAAAAAGGGGAGCGCACCAATGTGGATGACACTCACACATAAGGGGGAGATTTGTTATATGTATGTGTGCATGTGTGGTTTTTCTTTAAGGGATATTTTCCCACATTGGTTGTGTGGGAAATAGTTGTGTTTCTAATTGCCTATAAATAGGCATAGTATCCCACATTGGTTGTGTAGGATTTTTCCTTCTTTCCTTTGGCTATAAATATAGCATTTGTCCCTTTTGTAATATATATCAAAATAATACAAGTTTCGGGCAACTTTTACTTTGGAATTTTAGTCTCGTGTTTCTAGTTCAAGGTTGTTTTCCACAGGTTCTTTCGGGTTACTTCCTCACAGGTTCATTCACAAGGGCGAACAGGGTTCTTCAAAAGGGCGAACAGGTTTCCTAAAAAGACGAACAGGTTTTTTTAAAAAGGCGAATAGGTTACGTCCAATTGATTGAGACTCCGGTCGTCGCCCAACAAAACCTACATCATGTCGATAAACTATACTTCGTATATATTTCCAGTACTGTCCTTGTATAGAAAGAAACTGGGTATTCTTTTATTACCACCTGAATTTGAAAACTTCAATAAACTTGCAAAAAGTTTGAGATATCCCAAAATGGAAATTACAAGCAAACGAAATGGTACGGAGAAAGTAAAAAAAAAAAAAAAAAAAAATCCAATTCCATAATCAGATGCATGAAACTGCCATCATGCCAAATGGTTTACACTTGAAGGAAATACAATATGTTCATTTTCTTTCTAGCAAACAAAATACAACGATCAAGTTGCATATGTCATGAGGTACTGACAAATACAAGATTGTCACATTTGATTCAACATTTGCAAATCGTGTCAACACAATCAAGAAGCCAAGGAAACCACAAGCTATAGTTGCAAATAATAAAGCTAATGCTCAAAGCTATAGTGCCACAACAACTCTATAGACTTCAGCAAGTCAAAACTGAAAACATAGAACATACCTCTGTAATAAGCCTCAGCTGATGAACATAATCTTTTCCAGGAAAGAGGGGCTCTCTCGTCAAAATTTCTCCAAGTATGCAACCCACAGACCAAATATCAATAGCAGCAGTATACTCGGAACAATTTAAAAGCAATTCTGGTGCTCGATACCAACGAGTGACAACATATTCAGTCATGAAATCAGTCTCAGAGGTTGTCCTTGCAAGGCCGAAATCGCCAATCTTAAGGTCACAATTAGCATTTAGTAGTAAATTGCTGGGCTTAAGATCACGATGCAACACGTTGGCAGAGTGAACATACTTCAACCCTCGTAGCAATTGATAGAGAAAATACTGCACCAACAGCATTTAAGCATCAGACACCGATAAAACATGATATTATTGACTACAGTATCGATGTTAGAATTTAAGAAAACAGCAAAACCTTGAGCTACTAGAATAGGGAAATGAAACTACCCAATTTAGGAAATTGTGGCTCTGGTTTCAATAACAAATTCAAGTCTTCCTTCTATCAAATATATATGATCCAACTTAAGTACAAGTTCGAGACTTCGAGCTACAGCACCACCAACTTTTCCATCAGGAATTAGATCCATAAAATGAAAACAAAGCTTTAAAACTTCCATGGGGACAAGAGAGAGAGAGAGAGAGAGGAGAAATGAAAAAAAGAAAAAGAAAAAGAAACCTTGGACTCTAATGCACAGCTCATAATCTTACGGTTTTGATGTAACCGGAATCCATTTGCTGCTGTGTATTTGGAATCTAAACCAACTAGATAGTGTTTTAGGATATTGATTATACTTGAATCAAGTTGTTAATATTGTTGTCAAATGAATGCAAAATGCAATCAGAATAAAATGTACTTCAAATCACACTGTATTAAAAGGCATTATTTGCTTCTAGTTAAAAGCAGAGATATCTAAGAAAAACAAATTTAGGCCCAAATCATTTCACCAGCAACAGAGTACAAAAATATTGAGACAAATTCCAAGACACCACCAATATAATGCCTCTATACAAGAAACCACCCCCGAGAAAATCATCTTTCAAACCACATGCAGAACAGCAAAGGTAAGAAAAGATTCCTTCTCGCAACATCGGATCATAGTCAAAGACTCAAAGATATCTTTTGTTTCTCCTAAATCAGTTATGGGGTACTGATTTAGGAGAAACAAAAGATATCTTTTTTATCAGTCAAAATTAAAACCATTGTAACGAGAGGCATAAACTCATCTCAGTCAAAATTAAAACCACTGTTCATAGTACATCATACAAATTATTCATCATGGCGTTGCAAGTTCTTTAAAGAACTTTCTCTGCAGGACTCCAGGTATTAATGCACTGTTCAACCAAAAACAACAAATTTAACATTCTTGGCTACTAAAAAGGAGCCACAAGTAGCACTAAAAAGGGGAACTGATAAGGAACTCAATAATGTTTCTTCTGCCATACCCGGCAATGGTCATCTGTCAGTTGTTGATTGGAGCGTATTATCTGGTGAAGATCAGTATCCATTAATTCATAAACGATGTAGACATCATTGAAGTTCTCTTTCTGTGGAGGTTGTATTATGTCTTTAATAGCAATAACCTGCATCAAAAAAGAGCAAAGAACATGTAATTGTCTCCTTAGAAAACTGATGACCAAGAAGCATTCTTGTTCCAGTCTTCCCCATCCATACTTAATTGAGATACTGCCCAGACACACAGCAAACTTAAATCAGGTGTACAACGTTATTTCATGATTAATCACAAAGTGCAGACCGTTCAGAATTGGCGAATGAAGACAATTAGCATCTGAATTACTTATATTTGTACACAGCAAGTGTCTCTACTCAATACTCCTCTCCAAGCATTCTACTGCCTTTCCCTTACATTAAGAAACTTCTTTCCCTTTTCCTTCTGCTGTTGGCGGGGTGGACGGAGAGAAAGTAGGTAGGAGTTGCCTATTTGGCAAAACATCATCTACCAAGGGAAACAATATCCAAATATGCCAGGTGCAATTTATAGCCAGTAGCATTCACGAGCAATAAAAGTAGCTAAAAGCTCTTCAGTCCACCAAAAGACCAACACCAACTAACAAGCACATTGCCAGCACATATTATACTTCCAGAAGCTCTTCCAACAGACCCATTTGTTTGATCTGCTCATGTATCACCCATGTTCTCCATTGCTCTCGCGCCTATTCCCTTCCCCCAGTACAATAACAAAAGGAAGCAGGCAGAAACTATAAATGGAAGCACAAAACAACCTTTTGTCAGATACCACAGCCCAAATCTCCAAACAGCGCGAATTTACCATATGATTAGAGTGTGATATGGTCATTCCATTAAATGTGAAGTGAAAGCGAAATCCTGACAACCAAGATCAATGAGTGGCAAGAATTTGATGCAACAACAATAACAACACGACCACTTTCCACTGGGTGGGGTCGGTCACACGTATCTGTAGGATACATGCACACAAGATCTAATAATTATAATGCACTAGTTGTCGACCACCTAACATACACATAAAAATTTGAAGCATTTAAATAAATAAAACTGTTGAATGTAGTGTGCATTACCCATCAAGGATATTTTTGTCTATGTACAATATATGTGATTTGTGGGTGTGGTAAGGTTAACTTAGACATTGTTTTCCTCATTTTAGCTTACATGATATTAGAGCCATGGATTGAATACCACCTACTGCCACCACCATACACCACTCTTCAGTCTGTCGACCGCCACCCGCTATCGGTGACCTTCCCCACCTTACCTAGATGACTGCGGCCTTGAACACTATAGCCCCCGCCTCCAGCAACCGCTCAATGCCCTATTTCTATTAAGCCCTAACTCACCATCCACCAAAATCGCCTAAAACAGTTCAACCTCTCACCCATTGACCAAACGACCACCATAGGTTTGCACGGACTGCATGCGTCGCCCAACCCACTAGAGCCGCTTCGCCATCAGCTGCCGGACGTGCCTGCACGCACCGCCAGACATGCCTGCGCATGGCCCTCACGCGCCACCTTACGTGCTCACACGTCGCCAACCTCGGACCAGTAACATCAAAACCCCAGTAACATTAGAACCCCTTTCCTGCTCTGCCGGTTCCTTTTTCACTCTTTGTTTCTCTCAATTGATGTTGTTATTGTGTCGTTGAAGCTCCTGATGTTCATTTGGTGTTTGAGGCCCCTGCTACTCTCTTTGTTTCTTTTTCAGTTGCTGATTGTTGGCCCATGCCTAGTCTTGCTGATTGTTAGCCGGTGACTATAAATCTCGGAAGCAGGCTCATGCCCAGCTCCACATATATCTCACTGGGAAACTCTCCTAAGGATGCTGAAGTATTTAAAGAAGCATCATGGCCTTGGTTTGTACTATAGAGCACAAGGTCATTTACGTCTTAAGTGAATTAGATTAGACAAAAGATCCTAATGACAGGCGATCTATCATTGGCTATTGCACCTTTTTTGGAAGCAATTTTGTCTCATGGAGTAAGAAACAAAAGGTTGTCTCTAGATCTAGTGTAGAGACCCAAGTTGACAGGCAATGACATATACCTCTTGTAAGTTGACATGAATTCATTCTCTTCTGAAGAATATCGGATTTACAGTTCAGTTATCTCTTCACTTACATTGTGATAATCAAGCAGCTATCCATATTGTTTCAAATCCAATCTTTTATGAAAGGACAAAACATATTGAGATTGTCATCATGTTTGAGAGGAAGTAAAGAGTGGCTTCATTGATACACCTTTTGTGTCAAGTGATGCTCAGCATGCAGACCATTAGCTAAAATCTTGTTTTCACCTCGTCTAGAGCTTTTATATAATAAACTGGTCTAATTGATATCTATTCTCCAGCTTGAAGGAAAGTATTAAGTGCAGTGTATATTACCCATCAAAGGTATTTTTGTCTTTATACTACACTATATGTGTGTGTGTGTGTGTGATTTGTGGTTGTACTAGAGTTAACCTAGACACTCTTTCCCCCATTTTAGCTTACAAAAACCATCCAAAACGATTATTACACACCATGTTCTTTATGTCGGTTCATTCATTTTTGCCAAATAATAAACAATACAAAATCGGTAGAAGACCTAATCTTTCAACTTCCAGAATCCACTCAAACTTGGAAACTGCTAACTGAGAACGAAGCAATGGTTTTCCTTTTGAAGCAACAGCAATTTTCATTTACATTTTGGTCAACCCCAAGTATTAGGTTCAGGCGCACCCATGGTAGACCTTAAGTCAAAGAGCGACCAACCTTCGACACGAACTCAAGTCAAACACAAAATCCAGCAGAAAGGCGCTACTATGAACAGTAAAACCATATATGGAACCCTCGAGCAACAAATAATTCGAATTCTCAAAACAAAGAAACGCAACTCCACTCACATTTTCATGATCCATGTGGCGCAGTAGCTTGATCTCACGAAGAGTCCTCTTGGCATCGATTCGATTGTCGAACGCATTCCCCACCTTCTTGATGGCAACCTCCTCACGCGTCTCTGCATTCACTGCAGCACTGTTCCGCGAAAACAAATTCCACAGACAAATATATTGTTCAAAATTCCCCTCTCAAAATCTCAACAAGAAAATCAGCGTTATCACCAGCTTTTTCTCACAGCCAAATCAGAATCAAACGCATTTCATGGAAATCAAAAAGCTCAAAAACCTCATAACTCAATTCCATCAAAATCAAATTGTAAACCAAATCAGGTAAAACAAACAAGGAAGCTGAATCGAGTGAGAGTACTGACCAGACGATGCCGTAAGCGCCGCGGCCGACGGGACGGATAGGAGGGACATACTTGCGGGAGACTTCGAAGAGGTTGCCGTAGAGATTGTACTGGACGTAGCGGCCGCCGTGGGTGAGGATTCCTTTGATTTGGTGGTGGTTGTGGTGGTCCGCCACCATGCCCGAGCTCGTCTCCGGTGTCATCTCCGCCGGCGAAGAAAGAGTATAAGAAGAAAAAAAAAGATCTAGAGAGAGAAAGAGGGAGAGATTCGAGGAGCTTTAGATTTTCGGGGGAGGGAGGACGTGTCTGGGATTGCTTGATGATGATGCTATTGCTGGGTGGGTGGGTGACCCCTCCGAAACTTTTTCACAGGGAGGAGGAAGAAAGAATCGTGGAGATATGAAATGTGAAATTGGTTGGGGGGAAGTCAATTGTCACAAGCCTCGTGACACTTTTTATACTTTGTTTAAATTTAACATATAAGATTTTTTTTATTTTAATATGCTACGGTTTCGACACGAGCACACTTCACTCTCAAATCCCAACCTATACAATAAAAAAAAATTATAAAACTATAAAGTTATAAAGTTATACAAAATTTAAAATTATATATTTTGTTCGGATCATCTTATAATGATAAAAAAAAATTGATTATAATATTATATAATTTTATCAAAATTATAAAAATAAATTACAATAAAACTTTTTGTTGAACTTGATGTCTAAGACCATGTGAAAGTTGTTTCTTTAGTCTTGCCTTTGGGTCAGTCCATTTAACTCTTCTCTAATCTCTGTCGTTGGATAGATGAGGTGATTCCCAACTGTTGATCTTTGCCCAACCTTATATCTCTTCTGCCTCCTCGTCTCTTTAGAAGATCTTAGTCTTCTTATGTGGCTCCATCATCACCCCAGAGACCCGTGACCCTGAGATTTTCTTGAGGGTTGGCGATTAGCCAAATCCTATCCACACACGGCATTCCTCTTGCTTACTCTTATTCTTGGCTCCTCATAGGGTCCAATTCTTGGCTTCTCTTTGGTGATTCCGCTACTCATCTCTGATGTTCTTCTCTCGATCACAGATTCACATGGAGGCTGATTCGTATGCCTTCTCCCATTGATGGAGAGTTCTCCTGCTCAATCATGTTCCTGCTATTTCACGGTGTTCTAGATGATGATGTTTTCGGGTGCATATGTACACGGCTTCGGCTATAATGGTATGGTTCCGTGATTGGTCTCGTGTTTGACTATTGGAGTCGCGTTTCTCCGGGTGAACCTAGCCTTGTCCAAAGTGGGCTGATCTCAGAGATGATCAGCCGTAGATGTCCGTGCTTGTATTGTTCTGTCACTATTGTTGGAAATATAGGTTTTTCGGGTTAAATTTTAGCTAACTTTAATGCTGAAATAAAGTAAGACCCGAATGGCGAAAATCGATTTTCAAGTTGTAACTCATTTTTGGCCATGAGGAGAATAGCTCGTGAAAAATATACGGGAAAATCATTTCCAGGTGAATGAAAATTAATAGTTATAGTGGGCTCTTCGTAATGGTAAAAATTGTAAAGGAAATAATATGTGAGGAAAATTTAGTTTCCCACATCGGGCTCGGGCTCGGGCTCACCGGGAGCCTTTCCATTTTCCTTCATCAATTTATTGATTAATGTGTTAATTAACACATTAATAGGTTGGTTAATATTAGCTTATTAATACAACTAATTAGTGTTGATTAATACTAATTAATGGAAGCATTAATTATATGGGAGTAATCAATGGCCATTAGGTGGTGGGTATGAGTAACCCTCATTCTTCCCCCTTAACGTGCATAATTGATGGACAATTGTGAAGAGCCATCTTGATATTCATGAAGAAGAGGAACTCCACATGGAAAGGAGAACATATGAAAAGAGAGGGATACACACACATGGAGATCACAAGTGTTAATCCTGTACACAGTAGGAGGAGGAAACATAAGAAGACAAGCCGAACCAGAAGATCCAGAAGTTTCATCAACGCAACCGTGGAAGGAGACGAAGAGGCACGCAGCAGATTGCAGACCCAGGCCAGAAGAATCGATCCTTTCCTCCTACTGTTGCTGATATTCTTTGTCTTGCCGCCATCGGCACTTCAAGGAAGAGAAATATCGCCACCCGATCACGTTCTCGTGTCTTGTAGTACTTGTGCATCTCCAAGACAGAGAGCTATCATACCCTGGGAGAACCTGTGCTATCTAACAACCCGTGCACGAACCAAGGATGGTGGGCGGCGTAAAGGTTCTTAAGGGCACAACGTATCCCGCTGGCTTTAGCTATGTTTTTGTTTGTTCTTCTTGTTTGTTACTCGCGCAGGTTAATATTTAATGTTCCCAATGTCGTTCGATCAGTTTTTCCATTCTACCTGCATAGAAGAATTGATTCTTCTACTCTGCTCCTGAGCTAGTAAGGACTGAATTTGTTCTGTTCTGTCATCAGTCAAGAACCGATTCTTCAGACCTCTGGTTATTCTTTTAGGACTGTTCATGTATTCAACTTGATCAAGTTATTTACTCTATTATGCTTGCATGAGATTATCTATGTATTCTGCTCTAGGATGATTTAGCATCCCTACTCCACCCCATTATTTGCAACAAAAAGCCCCCATTCACATTGGAAAAATCAAAGGATCTGCTCAAACAAAAAAAATTTGGAAAGAAAGAATGGTTGTGAGCTCGAGGGAAGCACTAAAATTTCAAAAGATGGTGGACAAAATCCATGTTAGAGGAAGAAGATCCTCTATGCTCGTTACCACCATAGCTTAAGAAGTCTGGC
>JAOWBR010059172.1:0-15358 GCA_028571145.1 Dionaea muscipula
ATTATATCAACATTAGACTCGTTTTGATCCTCGTAAAAAATTATGAATTTTAACTATAATATTTTTATATTTGATAGATTATACTATGAGATATAGAAAAAAAAAATAAATTATGAATTGTGTATAATATTATATGATATGATATGAGAGAGGAAGAGAAGGAGATAACCAATGAAAATCTTTCTTAAGACAACTTAAAAAGGGATAAATTCAAATTATATCATAACTTGTTATATAGATATTTATATAAGTGACCTTTCTTTAAATATATATTTTATTATTATTATTATTAGTTTATTTAACTCAAACCTTATCTTTTGATTAAATTATATATTAAATAACTAACAATCAACACACTATATTTATCAACATCCTATATGTGATCAATACCACTGAATGAATCTGAACGTAAAAATGACAATAATGATGATGAATTGACGTGTAGTCATCAACCAAGGCTTGAATTGGATACACCAAAATTTAAGCCAAATAACACGTCCAAATAACACATCCAATCGAAGATATGGCTTACGCACAAGTCGTGCTTCCTAGAAAATTGACAAAGAAAACGAAAACAAAAATCCTTATACCTTATACCTGGTAAGTGGTCGCTGGAGCAACGGCTCACAGGACCGTTGTTATTGTTATTGATGATTATAAATGCACAAAATATATATACCCTCCTACTTTGCATTGTTATGGAGCTCCAATCTGCTAGATCCTGGAGAGATCAGCAGTAGCTCGGCCCAAGGCGACGGCTGTTTTCGAGCGAGATGGATGGCCCAGATGGTTGCAGATGAACTCCCCAGCAGACAAGAGCTTGGTGAGATCCACATCGGTTTTGACACCGAGCCCATTGAGCATGTACACGACATCCTCTGTGGCGACGTTACCAGAGGCTCCCTTAGCATATGGGCATCCTCCGAGGCCCCCAACCGAGGAATCAACAACGCTGATCCCCATCTGGTTAGCAAAGCAACCAAATGGACAGACAAAACCTTCAATCAGTTTTGTAACCAATAAAAGATCTGCAAAAAACAAGAATTTTCATATACACAACCATTTTAACTCACGTCACTATCATATTCGGTGCCTCTCAATTGAATGATTCAGCAATGTTGATTAAACGGTTCAGCTATGTTGGTTGAACGGTTCGGAATTGTTCGGTCAACTTGGCCGAACCGTTTAACCAATAGCACCGAATAGAAATGGTGATGACGTGAGATGTTTGCGTGGTGTATATAAAAAATCTCGCAAAAAATCAAAAACTATCAAGAGTCCTCTGTTCTCTGGTCTAGCATGGTAAACCCGACGGCCAAGGGACCAGACCAGAGATTTTCAATTTAACTGTGGAAGTAATGTAGATTTCTTCCCATCAGTTAGTTTATCACAGTAGCATCACATATACTGGCAAAAAGAGTTTCTGACATTCGACTTAATTCACAGACTGACTATTCCAGAGAAAGTAACTCACTCACTTGGAGGGAAACTAGGATATTTGGAAGAGATTGTCCATAGGTGTCGTGGAAATGCACAGCAAGCTTATCAACAGGAACGACTTCCATTACGGCTTCAAGCATTGGAATGACTGTACCTGTATGTATCGGAAAAGAGAGAAACAAATTACTCAAGCTGAATGAATTTAGGACTTAAGCAAAGCTGCAGAGTTCATATTTGCTGAGACTGAGAAATCATCCTCAGTTCAGTTGGAAGACGTCACGTAGACAACAAGAAAATGGCGTGAAGTGGTGTGAGGTAGATATATGGGTAGGTCAGGGTCACTAAGAAACCTGCTAATGACCCTTTTCTGCCTTTTGGCCCCCACTAGCTGAGGCAAAGAGTGGACACTGCTGCTTCCTTTTTAAAACCATAAGCCAACTTGAGTGAACACTGGTGAAAGGGAGAAACAGAGGGCAGTTGAAAGCGATACCTGGTGTGCCGACCCCGATTGTGTCGCCGAGGGAGATCTCAAAGCAGCCCATGTCAAAAAGTTCTTTTGCCACATATGCCACTTTAGAAGGATGTATTGATCCTTCCTCTGGACACCCAACAACACATGACACATACCTATCAAAATGTGTTTTGCATTTCAGCTCCGATCAGGATCAAACATTTAGATTATCTGTCAGCCACTGTGTTGCTGAGAGTATAAATGACAAATGAAATATATGAAGATAGTTGATTGAGCAACAAAATCAGTCTATGAGTACCGGACACCATTCAAGGTAATAACACACTTATTTAGGTTTATACATTGATTTCATTCACGGTAAGGCAACTATGCCAATAACTACTTCATGCAATTCCCAACAAAGCTCAAGGACCATTCATCATCAGCAAAAATTCAGTAAAATCTCATTTGCGTTGCTTAAAAATAGTATACATACCCACGAACAGGAACCGAAAGCTTTTTAGCTGCAAGAGCAACAGCACGATAACGAGTGAGGCTCTCCTCTATACTGCAATTGATGTTAGACCTTGAGAAGGACTCCGAGGCTGATGCAAAGACAGCAACTTCCTTAGCACCAGCAGCAATAGCTGCCTCAAATCCCTAGCAGTTCAAAGTAAAATGGATGAAATATCTGCGAACAAATCTTAATTGATGGCATCGCAAATAGGATTACTTACTTTCATATTTGGTGTCAAGACAGGCAACCGTGCACCTTGCACACTTTGCACAGCTTCCATCACATCCTTTGCATCAGAAAGCTGCAAGAATAATTTAATGCTAAATTAACACAGTTGTTTGCAATAATCAGTCCACAGAGTTTATACGGGTGTACTTAGACAATATTTCAGGAACCTTCCTCCAGAGGGAGTAAATATGAATTGAGCTCGACTGTTTCAGACATAATGAAACCTAATTTGCTGACTCCAATGATCAAAACAACTAGTTGCACTGACTTTAACACCTAACCGATAAATGTTTTAGACTTTCATATCATCCATAAGCTGTACTCTAAGCACATCTTTATTATGCGAGCCTTTTAAGTATTCTCAGAGCGTAGATAATTTCCACAGAATGAGGTTACTCATAGCACACGAGAAGAAATGTACCTCCATTCAGTTGAAAGAATATCTACCATTTTGATGTGGATGAAAAAGTAAAACAAGGTTCAGATCCCAATGGCAAATGGAAGGATAAATTTACCTGAGGCACCCGTTTTGGCGAAACAAAGCTTGTCGCTTCAACAACTGAGAGGCCAGCAGAAACTAGCCGGCGGATCAATTCAACCTTTATGCTAGTAGGTACTATACCCTTCTCGTTCTGCAGCCCATCTCTGGGACCAACTTCCACTACCTTGACAAACTTTGGAATTCCAGAGAGAAACTGAATGCAAATAAACAAACAAGAAAATCTCCATTAATGGAAAAAAGAACCAGTAGGGAACACCTAAATGCACAAATTTGAACATCTGGACAGTCGAACATGGTGCATGATAATGGGCTATAAAACATTAATGCAATTGCAAAGAGATCACGGGATGATAATAGTTACGCTTTGAATCTACAAACAGATAAAATCTACACTTGCCTACCCAAGAATATGAGAAGTTACCTTACATCTCTTAACTCCGTTATAGTTGTCATGGCTCTGCGACATACCCTGCTGATCACTAAAATACCTTGAATCATACCCATTTACATACATCCTGCCATACTTTCCCATGCCAAAGTTCTTCCGACCAAAGGAATCAGTTCTGGACATTTCTGTCGCTTGCCTTTTCCATATGATTGGATCCCCCGCGTAGTCTCCATTATCCTCACTGCAAGTAAAAATACATCCCTCAAGAAAAAAGGTATCTTTAGAAGAAAAGGTGCAAAAAAAAAGAGGCTGCTACATTGGTCCTTGGCAAATAGCATCAGGAGAAGTCTCGCCTCTGGTGATGGGCATGCTCTATTCAAATTGTTATAAGAGTACGTATTGTCCATGAAAAGTGTTCCGGAGCCAATCACGATTATTGTGAAGAATTTTGGTCCATAACTCTTTCCCCTACGCCCTTTAAAACTTTGGCATTTCTACTGAATACACAATAGGAATACTGGCTTTTCCATGGATTATACTAGAAGGAATCTCATGACTTTCAACACTTATAGCTCGCATGAATTAGTAAGCAATAAGAATCTGTCCCACAGAAACCATTTACCCACAACTGTTGGAAGTGCTGCAACTCCTCCCCTCAATCCAGCAGGTTCCCCATCCCATATCATCTGCTCTGGGACGGCAGACACTCGATGAGAATCTCTGCACATCGACGGTGCTCATGCTGGGTAGCTTATCCAGGCAAAGAGGCTCCTCTAAGCTCGACATTTTCAAATCCGCTGCAAAATAAAATAAAAAAAAAAAAAACTAAAGCCAAAACCAGTAAAGCTTCTTTCAAATGCCACAGGAAAACCAAACTGCACTACACATAGATATTCACATATATAAGTCCACTAAGAAACAAGCATTGGATACGAAATCATAATGAAAGCGAAGTGAAAATCAAAACAAATATGCATCAGAGTATCAAACAAGACCTGAGTATGCAATAAACAAAAAGAAGAAGAAAAAGAAAACAAAGCACGGTTGAAGGCAAGATTGAGGGAAATGCTAATTCCACCAAAAATTTTACTATCACCACCACTTATTTTAATTTTTTTTTTTTAGAAAAGTTCGGTCGACATTATTGAACATTCGATAGACTTTGAATTTTATTTTTTTCATGCGATGACATGAGAAAAGTGATAGCTGAGTTAAATTTTTGGTGGCTTCCATGATTGACAACAAGTGCATGGCAATGGGAGGATTTTTATTTCCACGTGAGTTAAAATAGTGGTGTGAGTTACTTTCGTGGTGGTGGAAATAGAAATTTCCGCATGGCAAGCAATCAACTCATAGACAGAGTAATCTTGAACAAGGGTGTAAAGACAAATTGCAGTCGATAAACGGAAACCGTAATTCAAAGAGAAAGGAAGGTAGATGCAAATAGAGCAAAAGGAAAATCACGCGCGCCTCCCCGAAACATGAATCAAGGCGAAGACAATAGAGGAGAAGGAAGGAAAGTACCTGAAAGGAGGAAATGACTAGGGTTTCTGATACTTTGTTGGAATCGGAAACCCTAGAAATCTGAAAATTTAATCAATTCCCTTCCTGGAATTGTCTAGAATTCTTGTTCTCTGTTTTTTTTTTTTTTTTTGTGTGGTTTTGGTTAATTGTGGAAAAGATGGTGGGAAATGAGAGAAGGAGAAGAAAAAGAAGGGGCTCGTTAGTTCATAAATCTATTTTTTTGTTGTTGTTTGGTGGTTGGTGGTTGGTGGTTGGTAGGAGTAGGAGGGAAAGGGGAATGGGGATACGTCTATTGTCAATTTATATGGCTTTTCGGTCCAGGAGGAGGAAAAGGGAGGGAAAGTCCTGATGGGGGTTACTTTTCCGGGAGGGAAAATTTTGGATTTTTTTGTTAATTTTTGGGTTTCCCGGCTGAAGGTATTAAATAATAAATCAACCAATTAAGAGCTTTGACTGATTTGATATCTAATAATTCAACCAATGAAGGTATTTTTTTGTTTGATTTGGACAGTTTTTTATATTTTTTATTTTATAAAAAATAAATTTTTTTGAATTTTTTGTTTTTTATTTTCTTAAAACAGAAAACGATTTTTAATTTAAAATCTTTAAAATATAGAAAACAATAAAAAAAAGTTGTTTTCTGCAGAAATTCTCAAGACACCTAAAACATGGAAAAAACTCAAGGCCCAACATATTATAAATTATAAATTAAACATGTTTTTTATTTTCTGTTTTTACTGAAAAATTAAAACTAAAAACTAAAAATTAAAAATAAAAAACAGACAAACCAAACAGCCCTTTATTCTTTTGTTTGGTTTAAAATAGAAGGAAAAGAAAAAAAATTTAATAATTTTAAATTAAAAACTTTTATTTTCTTGTACTTCCTTTTATTTCCTTTTCTTTCAAAATCTACCAAATCTGGAGGAGATTATTTAAAGAAAATGGTAGAAAAATTTTTCTTCTATTTTCTTCCAATTCATTTCACTTCTCATATTTTAAATGAAATCAAATTTAAAAAAAGTTATTAATTTTCTTTTAATTCCTTTTATTTTTCATGAATCAAACATGGTGTTAAAATGTGTCATGTTATCAATATAAAATAAAAAATACGTAAAATGTTGAATAAGAGATCAACTGCACAAGTAATATTTTTTCCTGAAAAAGTTAAATTTTATTAATCTATTCAATAAACTCAGATCCCCTATACAAACCTATCTCTCCCCATTCTCATCTATGCTCCTATAGTTGAAAGTAAATCTATACATCTACAAAACCAAACGATCAAAGAAAAAAAAAATACTCCGTCTGCATAAGACCATCTGCAAGGCCACAAATATTTGCCTTTGAAAAAACAAAAATTTGCCTTTGGAGAAACAAAAATTTGCACAAGTATTTTTTAATATAATTACTAATACATAATTTATTTATTTAAGAGTGAATCAATATAAATTAGCTCGTCATAAATCATTTAGTTAAATTTATTATATAGTTAGATATCGTAAATAATTTTTATTTTTAGATCAAATCGTTCACGTTAATTTTGTGTTTTTTATATATAATTTTGACAAAACAATATTCACGTTACAATCGATCAAAATTCGAATCGCATGTTCTATTTTTCTAAAATTCAAAATGGAGAGCCGAAAAAGCAAAACCAAAGCATAAATTTTTAAACCTAATCCACAAAACACAACTCCTTAGTAATTTTTGGAAAAACGTAATTTGAAAAAAATGTAATATATTTACCATAAAAGAATAAAAAATTCAAATAGCAAACCACAATATGCCGAATAGGCAAATACTGTCTTAAGGGAATTTGCTAGCTGTGATTTCATGCGAAAAATCACACGGAGTAGCTAGCAAAATTGTAGCATAACTGCATAAGCATGTCCTGATTTTCAAATGCATTATATATGAATCTAATCTAGAATCGTGGAGCGCAAAAATTAATTTTACATAATTTTGTTTATCATAAAGTTAATATATTTAACCCAACATCTTTTAATTATTATGGTTTTCCACAATTAGCTAACCAGCTGACGAAATATATATTATATATATTATATATGATACTCATTTTTTAGAATACGTTTTACTCAATTAATTAATAATAAAGTTGATCAGTAGAAATCAATAGCATATTCTTGACGTATGATTTTTATTTTAGAGTATGTATTAATTAGCCTTTAAATAATTCTTATTGTAATTGTTTTTTTTAACTTTTCTATGCATATTACGTACAATATAAGTATAATATAAATAAATTGAGACAACTAATTTATATATTTTTCTATCTAAAGGATTAATACTTCTCAGTTTCGATTCTAAGCATCAACATTTCTATAACATTAATTTAAATTTGTTCGATGGCACCCCTTCACCGTGCATACCAGAAAATGGCGACATTAAAAAAGTCATGTATACGTAGCCAAAACGGAGAAGTAAACGGAATCAATCAAGAAAAGTCACAAGCATGAAACAATATGTCTTAGTAATCAATTTTATTTTTTTATCAATAAGTCCAGAGTGTCGGAAGACAATCCTCGGATTGTTTAAATGTCCTAACCCATACCAAATCTTGGTCTAAAAATTTGTAACCATATAATTCTGTAAACATTTGTTAAACTCACATATTCACTCCACTTTTAATGCGGACATCCTCTTTGGAATAGTAAAGTGGACTTTTTTAGGCCATTGGATCTACAAATCAAAGGTCATGATTCAATCTCAGATGAACAGTACGTTGTCTCACTATTCACCCACTACCAACAGTAATCAATTTCAGCCTTTAATCTCCCAAATCCAATGGTACACAAAAGTTCACTCCTACTATTCCAAAGAGGACATCCTTATTTGAAACTAATTCCTCACATATTAACCAAAAAATCTAAGTTAATGAATTTATGAGTCAATACAGACTTATATGTTATAATTAGTCAAGTTTCACAATCGATGTGTGAATTGTTACGTCTGAAAATCCCAGACCAACACTAGAGGGCTCGAGAATCAGGTATGGTCAGTCGCACCGACGGAAGGAACAATCCTCACGAGTTAAGTCGAGAATAACTGGGCTTGGTTGAAAAGGGATCCAACTCGGTGTCCTGAAAAAAATAACAAACACGTCAAAGGATATCCCGATGTGTAAGTTCGTGGATGACCGCTACGATGTTTAAATAAGTAAGAGATTAGCTATATGAGAATCCAAGCTAAGTGTTGTAAGGGAATTTTTTCCCTTGGACACGTGGCCAAAGGGTTCGAGGCTGGACCCCTCGGCCTGACCCAATCACACTCGACCGAGCCCATCCCGGATGATTCCTGACCTCGCTGGAAGCGGATAGACATTGACTGTTCGTCGATCGGAGCTCGGGATTGTTGAAACGGGCTTTCCGAAGTTCCTCTGACAACGCAGCGATCCAGACCATCACTTTGCCGGGTCGCGGACGTCCTCGATGACGTCAGCCGCTCATCCTCTCTCTTTCCACAGTCTCTTTCTCCCTCTCTCTCCTGCCCGAACCACCTACTCGGAGCCCTGCCCGACTTCTTCCTTCCTGGCCACACTCCCCTGCCTGCCGATTCTGCCCGGCACACCCTGCTCGGCAATTTTGCCCTGCCCCGAACGTCTTCGAGGACGTCTGTCGTTCATTCTTCCACCTGCCCCTGCTCGGCCATTTTCCGACCTGGCCTTACCTTCCCTCGGTCGCGCGCCTGCGCGACGACTCTCTCCCGCTTGTTCAACCACCTCAATTGATATCTCTCTTGTCTATTCCTGCATCTCCCGGTTTTTCTCGCACGCAGAAGCTACCGGTCATTTGGGCATGTACTGACTTAAGCATTAGAGCGGTCTCCTCGGGATCACACCTCAGGGTACCCTCTGACCTATTTGCTCTTGCCTTCTCAGGTTCTCTTTTGAGCGGATCGGCATCGTCTTCGGATCACCTTTTACTCCTCCCTCGGTCTGATCGGGACTTTGATATTCGCTCTTGGAAGGTTCTGGGAACAGGTTGCGTCCATCTGGATCAATGATCCTAGGGATTTCCGCATTAGGGTTCCACTAACTTTAATCCCTAATAAAAATAGTGGTCCGTCCGCAGGCTAAAGAGTTCGTTTGCTTAGCCGGTTCTTCTAGATAGGTCCAGGCGGTACCTTATGCTATATGGTGTAGATGGGTGACCTCAGAGAAGTCAAACCGTGACTTTTACTTCGCTACCATCTAGGTGATTCAGATATGCTTCTTGTATAGACCGACCCCGAGATTTTCACACTAAATTATAAAGAGAAAAAAAGTAAGGAGTAAGCATTAAATGCATCCATGGTTGATGGTTGGAAAGGAGATATTTATAGATCTCGATGATAGTAATTATGAAATTATCATCATGCCGCCTATCGGGTAGAGTAGTGGCAAAGTTGTCGGGTAGAGCTGACGGACAGATGAGCCAGGGGCTAGAGTCTTTGTCAGGTAGAGTTTTTGCAACATCCTACTTGTCGGACAGGGTTCGATCGGGCAGAAATCTCGGATTGTGTTCGATCGCTTTCTTTGTCCTTTTAGTTACGTGTGTAGGGACATTTTTCCGTACATTATGAATAACTGATCCAACTATATAACCTTTGAGTTATAATTGGCGTTTCATCATAATTTTATTCTTAAGTTATTTAACTAATTTTTTAAAAAAATTTCTATGAAAGTGCAGTAGATAGTTGATACTAAAGTTAAAACAACAGATATTTTTCTCATTAATTAAAACAAATAATATATATATATATATATATATATATATATATATGATATTTCGTGAAAACAGACACTATTTGATATTTTTCCAAATAATATACACCTTCGGCTTGAATCGATACTATCAATACTTGTTTTGATTGATTGTTCAAAAACACGAAAAATAATTAAAAAATCGATCGTATTAATAAGAAAGACGTAAAAGTACAAAATTATGGCACAAATATAAAATTAAGTCAATCAGCTATTAAGAGCATCTCCAGCAACTCAAACACAAAAATCCAAAAAATCCAAATTTTAATAGTTTAACTTATCTCTAAAATTTTTTAGATCCTAAATAAATTTTGAGATAATTACGAGGGTATCGTGCATTAATAATCTCAAGAAATCAAATTTTCATAATTAAAAATCTAAGAAATCCAGTTGTACTATTCACTCCATTTTAATAATCATTACACAATATCCTCACTATTCATCCACTATCCACCCTCTATTTATCCATACACACGCTCAAAAAATGACAATAAATTCACCATTTTTAGGTAATGGGCTTTGGGCTCAAATCACGTAACCTAATTTACAATCTAATGATCCATGAATCAGAGAACCGGAGAAGGGACCCGAAAAAGAAAGTGAAAACCCGAAAGGAAAAGGAGGATCGAGAAAAGGTTTCGAGTTGCAGATTTCAACTAGAACAGTCTTAACAGATGCAGATGGAGCGAGGAGAAGAAGGAGAAGAAGATGGCATGGTTTGCTTGGATGAATCTTTCTTCATCAACGACAAGTATCTTTTTTCCCCTTTCACATTTATTTATTTGAATTTTGTACTGGTTTTTTCTCTATCATGTGAATTTTTGCTTCTTTGCTTCAAACAATCAATTGGGTTGTTTTTTTTTCAGCTATCAATTGACAACATTTACATTCGGGAGTCAAGTAATTGAGCTTTACTCTCTCCAGTCAGCTTCAAGTGAGTGTCGTACTATTAATTTATTGATAGAACTCGCCATGGTTATCCTACGGGCACTGGATTTGAACTCCTACTAACCAACTTGAATATCACCGAGTGCCAAAAGATATTCCAAGTAAAGTAATTCAATTGCCATTGTCAAAACTAGGGCTATGAAACCGAGATCGAGCCTAGCTATGTATATAGTAAGATGTAGCTCAAGCTGGGGGTTATCTAGTTATCAAGGTCAAAAAGTAAGGTCCAAGCTTGGATCGTGGTGCGTCTGAAAAATCCCAGGTAAAAACACCAAAGTTCCGAGAGAACCGGGTCTGAGGGTCCGATCGATCCGTTCGACTCGGAGGAGGAGTGTTGAGGATGAAAGGTGGTTCCGATTCGCCTGAGAAAGCCTGAAATAGACGAACAAACACGTCAGAGGTACCCCGAGGCTCGGGGAGACTACTCCGAGTCAGCATGTGTGAAAGATGAAGAAATCCCTAGTAGAAAAGCTGGGTAGGGAGTGTCGGGCAGGGTGAGCCGGGCAGGGTCGTCAGACAGAAGTGGTCTGAAACAAGTCGCCGGGCAAAGCAAGCCGAGCAGGGTGCCTGGGCAAGGCAAGCCGGGCAGGGTGTCTGGGCAAGGCTGCGAGCTAGGCTCTGTTATGAAGAGAAAATAAGTAATAAATAAGAGAGAATGTGTGTACCTTGATAGGTATGAGGGATATTTATAGCGGTTCGCTAATTATGAAATTACCATACTGCCATTGGTCAGGGTGTGTCTGGTAAAGAAAAGCAGCATGAGACTGAGATATATGGGATAAAACAATGCTGAACTGAAGCTTCAGATAGTATTTTTTATTCAATACCGAGAGCACAAGCGGCAATGTATTTTTATACAGCAAAATGTAAAACAGAATAACCTAAAAATAGTAAACTAATGCTGCAAATATGGAGAGGAGTGCGGCTAATGCTGTTTGATGGAGAAGATCCCAAAATCAATGGAGAGAATATATGAGGAGAATAGCGGATATAAAAGACAAGAAGAGATTAGCGGATTGTTCAGTAGCAACAAGATAATGAGTAACAAGAGCACCTCTAGCCACTTGCTCGCGTTCAAAATGATAATCCAAAGCAATGTATTTGTTTTTCGTAAATAAACAAGGTGTTGTCGCAGGGTGAATTCTCATTCATGGAAGTTTACAGCTCTAGCGTTGTCTAAACCAACAATCAGTCCTAGGGACTCATCGAATAAGGTCCCTATGATCCAACTATGGAGTAGACGATCCTGCTTTCGCCATGTAAGGTAGTTGGATTGTGTGAGTTTGAGGATGATAAAGTTACCCACATTGAGTGAGAGTGTCATTTTGAATGTTTGGGTGTTGACGAAGGAGTTGATTCTGGTTATTGTTTGGATGGATGTGTTGTGAAGATGTTTTGGTGTTGTAGAGTTGTGGTTTGAGAGGAGGAGAAGATGAGTATTGGTGTGGGGAGATTTGTGTTTGGATGTATGATTCTGGTTTGTGTTTAGATGGATGTGTTGTGAAGATTTTTTGGTGTTGCAGAGTTGTGTTTTGAGCGGAGGAGAAAATGAGTATTGGTGTGGAGAGATTTTGTGTGTGGATGGATGATTCTGGTTTGTGTTTTTAGAAATGTGAGAGAACCTCAGGTTGGGCTCTGATACCATAAAGAAAACCAGCATAAGACTGAGATATCTAGGATAAAACAATGCTGAATCGAAGCTTCAGATTGTATTTTTTTATTCAATAGAATCAATACTGAGAGCACAAGCGGCAATGCATTTTTATACAGCATAATGTAAAACAGAATAACCTAAAAATAGTAAACTAATGCTGCAAATCTGGAGAGGAGTGTGCCTAATGCTGTTTGATGGAGAAGATCCCAAAATCAATGGAGAGAATGTACGAGGAGAATATTTGTGGAGTTATTATCGAGAGATGGATCACGTCAAACTACTTATCGCTCCAATCCACTTATCGCTTCAAACCACTTATCGCTAATCCTCATGGGTTAATACCTGGCAGGGTTCAAATTGGAAAAAAAAATCTCGTCTTGCACGGTTCGATCTCTTTATTCACGTGTGCGGAAGAATCTACCTGTATATCAGATCGGTTACACTATACGTGCCAAAGAGCTTTGACCTAAGTTTCCTGATAGTGCGGAAGCACTTGGATGGTATTTTGATGTGATGGTTTTGAAATTGTGCAAAGCATGAAAGTATCATTTCTTTGATTAGACTAGGGCAGCATGTGTTAGATAATCAATAACCAACACACTATATTTGTCGGATCTCTATGCATGTATAACGGATACATGTGGTCGACTTCATCTAGTGGGATTTAGTCATGAGAGTGATGATGATGATGATGATGATGAAAGTATCATTTCTGTTGGCCACCCTTTTCTTTTCATGAAATGGTGACTGTATGCTACCTACAGCTGATTTTGATCTGACGGGGCAGCTGGTTTGGCCTGGAGCTATGATGTTGAATGACTACCTGTCCAAGAATGCCGAGATGCTTCAAGGATGTTCTGTTATTGAACTAGGTTCTGGTGTTGGTATGTCCTGTGACCCTTGTCAAACTTTTTTATTTAATCTCCCCAGCTTTCTGCCCTCCTTTGTGAGCGATAATGGAATGCCTATAATTCTTTTTCTATATCTGCTGTCTCGTGGGCTAAATAACATAGACGATGTTACTCAGATGGTAGTTCATAGGTCACATCACATTGTTTGTTTGCCGTGAAGGGAAAAAGGGCAAGTTTGGAATCAAACCGTGACCGTCACCAGGACTTACTTGTGTCTCTAAATCTCTTGTGCATTTGCTTCTTTAAATGGAGTTTAAGACTTTCTCCTGATTTTGTGCTTTAAATCCCTTGCGCATTGTCGTGATTGTATGTCCTATCTGAACTTGTCTAGTTTGTTCCATCCATCTGCCCTTCCTCTAGGTATCACGGGAATGCTGTGCAGCAGGTTCTGCAATAAAGTTGTGTTAACTGACCACAACGAGGAAGTTCTCAAGGCAAGGTTATATTAAATGTGCTTCGGATCATCTGGCGACATTTTCATCTTGCTTTGTATAGTCACTCACTGTAAATAAAAAAAATACGATGCCCATTTCAGATCCTGAAGAGAAATGTAGATCTTCATACATCTTCGGGGAATTCTCCTCGTTGCACTGGTAAGGGGCATTTTCCTGAAAAATTTTTTCCTTCTTTTGCACGAATCAGCTTGTGTTTGATATCAATCAATCTTCTTTCTGCAGAACTGATAGCTGAGAAGCTTGAATGGGGAAATTCTGATCACATCAATGGAATTATACAAAGATATCCTAATGGGTTTGATCTCATTCTTGGAGCTGATATTTATATCCTGTTTTACCCTGTTCTCCTTTTTTCTTGTATTGGATTTGCTCCACAATTTCAGACAACCTTCGAGCGCCGCCCCCCTTCATTCTCAGTTTCTGATAAAAGTATTCTATGAGTAAGGCCTTGACTTGACAGTCCTCAAGCTTTCAGCAATCTAGCATTCCATTACTTTTTGACACGGTGAGGCAGCTTCTTCGGATCAAAGGGAACGACGGACAAAGCAAGTTCATACTGGCATATGTTTCCCGAGCAGGGATGTAAGTAAAGTAGCTCTCATCTCACTCGTCAGTCGTTATATCGATATTTGGATTTGCTCAACTCGTCCATGTTTGTTTTGACATGGCAGGATGGATGCATTGGTTATCAAAGAAGCCGCTCAGCATGGGATGCTGATGGGAGAAGTTGCTGGAACCCACAACACAGTGGTTGGGAATCTAGGTGGTCTTATATTTGAGATTACACTTCAATAGAATAGGAACATTTGTCTGCCCTTGCCGGTTGTTGCCGGATTTTTGTTAAATATATTTCAAGGGCCTTACTTAGTATGAGAGCCGATTATTCGGCTGAACTGGCGCAGTGTTGCTAGTATCTGTTATTATGGTTTGAGGGAGAGTGTGTTGAGAGAGAGAGAGAATTGTTAGGTCATGTGAATTGTTCTTACATCGGAGATGAAATTTGAAAAATGATAATATATAAATATTTGTTGCTCATAAGTTATTATAGGTGTAATCAAAGATTACGAGTTTGATCTCTATTTATTTAACACTTTGGGTTAGTGTATAATCCATGTTTCTAGTTGAGAGATGTATTTGGTAGAGCTGTTCTTAAGTAAAAACTTTATATAAACGGGTAGCATCAACTACATCACATTTAATTTCAATTTTTGGTTAGTGAGCTCAATTTCAATTTCATTCCGTCAAGTTTCAAATATTTGATTGATAATTTTTGTGTGCTTTGCGTGTTTTTAGCTCAATTCTGTCATCAACAGTAAAAAGTAGATAAATTGAACGTGAAATCATGCAGGCTGTTTAGGAAGAGTTGAAAAACGAGCCTCTATTTTTTGGCTTTCTAGACACGATGGCTCAAGCCCCGACGTTTTTGCTTCCGAGTTCACCGGCCGGCGACTACTAGACGATGGGAGCGGTGACAACGGTCGATTTTGTGGTAGTAGTTTGAGTTGCGCAACTGAAACGGAGGAAAAAGGACGATGCAATGCTTGAAGCGTCTCCAACGCCGAAACGCTGCTTTTCCCC
>JAOWBR010059283.1:0-15356 GCA_028571145.1 Dionaea muscipula
ACCAAGTCCAGTGCTCGCCGGAGGAGAAAAGTCCTGCGACCGCTGCCCTCAACCTTTCACTGCTCGCCACCCCCTGACCGGCTGCCCGCCTGGAGGAAGCACCTGCTGCCCGCTGCTCGGCTTGGAGAGAGGTTAGATGCTCACGTGCCTGGCTGCCCGCTGGAGGGAGAGAAGCCAGCTACTTGTGTGCTCGGCTGCTCGCCCATGCGGAGGAGGATCCGCGGCCAGCTGCTCGCTGGAGGGAAGCCAGTGCTCGCTGCCCACGGCTCCGCTGCCCGCTCACGGTGAAGGGTGACCCCCTGCTCGCTGCTCGTCACTTCACGGAGGAGAATGCTCGCCAGAGAGAGTGTCGGTGCTCGCCCGAAGCCACTACTCGTGGAGAGGAGGAGCTGGCCGTCATGCAGTGTCACTGCTCGCGCACGAGGAGGGGGAGTCCCACTGCTCGTCGGCTTCACCCTGCGGAGCTGCTGGTCGCTGCCGAAGCCGCTGCTCGCCGCCGAAGCCGTTGCTCGCCGCCGAAGCCGCTGCTCGCCGCCGAAGCCGCTGCTCGCCTGAGGAAGATGAAGACGGTGCAGGCGTTGCTCGCCAACTTCATCATGCGGAGCTGCTGCCCGCCGCCTTCACCATGCCGAGCCACTGCTCGCCACCTTTACGCACGACTGCTCGCCGGCGCTACTGCACTGCTCGCTGGCCGCCGTCCGCATGGAGGAGAAGCTGCTCGCCGGTCACCATGCACAGCCCACCGACCAAGCTCCTTCTCCGACCAGTGATCCTCCCCATGCATGTTAAGCCCTCCTCATGCATGGCTATGCATGCATGATCGGAGCCGCTCGGACGATGCTCGGACGACCCGCCACGTCATCAATTATTGGTCCTGTGTTTACCCATGTCATGCGTCCATGCACTCGAAACGGGCCCTACTTTTATCTACGTGGCATCTCTAACATTATCCACGTGGCGGATATTTTTCGGTGTATAATATTGTTGTTGTCCCCCTTTCAGGTTGAAGCCGCTGTGAAGGTCTGAGAAGAATCTTGCATCAATTGCTTTAGTTTCATTTCTTTTAGAGTTGTAGTATTAGGCTGGGTGCCCATGAGAGGCCGTTCTATGTATGATTCCTCGACGAGATCGAGATGGTGGATTGTATTAGTATTTTTGAGATGTTTCAGTACTGCAGGTACTTGTATTATTTTGGGATATGTCCAGTTTTAGGGGAGACTCTGCCGAAATTTTTATTGATTTTGGGAGTTAGAATTTATTTCAATGATTTTGAATTGGTTTGAGGTTTGACTTGTTAGGTGATGGTTTGGTTTAGGTTTGATTGATTGAGCAGATGGGCGAACCCGGTCCATCCGAGGTCACGAACCGGACCCCAGCCGGGTCGGGGCGTGACAAAACCGTTCCATATCGCATGCGTAACATGGGCGGAAAAACTAATAAGTAACGACGGCTCAACATGCTTTCCATCTGGTCGATCCTCCTCCTCCTCCTCCTCCTCCTCCTCCTCCTGATGACTAGCCTGAAAAGGGATGTATAAGCCACACGGAATGCTCTTTCCCCTTTCCCTCCCTCTCACCCCGCTGGATGAACTCGCCATCTCCGCAGTGTACGGCTCATGAACAACATGGTCCAGTGCCGAATCGTCAATAACAGGAGATGTCCTAATGGCTGGGGAGAACTGAGGAAACTAAGGGTCCATTGAACGGCGTCACCCATTGGTGGCGGATACATATCTGGTGATCACATAGGGACAGCCGGTAAGACTACTGAAGGACGACTGCTAGACCCCTCATTAGGCTGCTCAATCCTAGGCTCGACACTCCATCCCTGAGCACCTCTACTGATCCCAAACCATGCCGAACTCGTGATTGGCCGACCATGACGTCAACTCTCATACTGATCCAAATCTCTACGTCAAGAATCATCGTCTAGTGCAGACCTCTTTAACAGCTGCACTTAAAAAATGAGTATAAACATTAGTTATTTCAATAAACTAAATTTCAATCATAGAAACATAATTAACTAGATAATCGAATAGACAAGTAGTCGTAAAAGAAAGCCGGTTGCGCCTAAGATCAAGGAAAATAGGCCGATAGCCAAACCTTAGGTCAGACTCTCAATGGATATAGTCGAACCTTAGGTCAGACACTCACAGGTGATGGTCAGACCTTAGGTCTGACGATCATGTGTTATGGTCGGACCTTAGGTCCGACTCTCACTGTGTATAGTCAGACTTAAGGTCCAACCCTTGGGTAGATCGAACCAAAATTGACCCTAATCGCGATTTTTTTTGTTTTTTTTTTTGGGTAAAAAATTTATGACAATTGTAAAATAAAGGTATTTACTATACGATTTAGACCTTGTTTGAATCAGAATCATCCACCACATTCAAAGGATGCCCAACTTTTGTCTAGAGAAAATGATATTGTGAGGAGATAAGGTGAAAATAAAGTGAACCCGTACGAAATTTTTTTTACTTATTTGACACTAGGGATAGTCTGCGTAATTAGTAATTTTTTTTAAAATGGTGCTGCGTTTAAGATTTTATTGTGCTGCGTTTAAAGGCCTATGTACTAATACCATGAGGGACCAGGTAGAATAGAATGAGGTGGTCATTTCTTGCAAATTAGTTGATAGAATACAGTATGCCATCAAGTAGATAGCATCTTACTTGCATGGCTGCAAGTCTACTCTGCACAATTGCTGCAAGTCATGTTGCGATAGCAAGGTCGGGAAGAAGGCTGTGAAACAGTTTTCAGTTCTGTGGTTTTCTGGCAGCAAATCCCTGAAACTATTTCTTCTAAACAGCTCTATTAATTTAACGAATGAAAAGAGGCACCATCCATCGCCAATGCTGTTTGTTTTCCAGTCACAGCCGAACTGAAATGCATCCCAAGATCTAAAAGACGTGGATCTTTCTTATGTGATAGTTCCACAACACATGGAAGCCGGCAGTGTGCGCACAAAATTTACATCAAAGTAGCATCACCACACTGGGTTTCTACTCCATAGCTGATACAATTCCATCATCATTTAGCTAATGAAATAGGTGTTAACGGCGGAGAAGCGACTGATTCAGCTTTTTCTGGAGGCCGAGATGATTCAAAAAGCCTGCCTAACTCTAGTGATGCTGATGTCTGACTGCTAGAGAGTACAGAGAAACTACCAGGAAGAGCCAACCGAGGAGGTGGAAGAGGAGAGGCTGTGTTCGGTGCAACAGCAACATTTCTATGAGTTATAGAAGCCTCTGGATTCCTGGGTACTAATGGAGCCGAATGCCCAATTGAACCAGCGGCCATCACTGATCTTGTGGCAGTGGTTGGAGGCCTAGGAAGTTCATGAAGCTCGCTTACCTTGGGAGGAGATAAAGAGGGTGACCCAGAAGGAGATACTTTTGATGCCAAAGGTGGCTGAGGCAATGGGGATTGAGAAATTGATCCTGTTACCAGCTTTGGAAGCTCCAGAGGAACAAGGGGAGCTGTTGGAGAACTCGACTTCATTGACTGAGAGTTGCTAGTTAAAGGACCAGAAAACGCATACCGCTTAATTTTCTTATAGTCAGAAGCATCAAGCGCATCGGACTGTGAGAATGTTCGACCATCAGAAAGAGGAGGCAAATTTGTGGCAGCAGCTTCATTGCTGCTCCTCTCATAATATACAGAATCTGCTCTGGAGATGGTTGCAGACAAATCAGTCTTGGGATCTCTCTCGTGCATTTTGATCTCTAACGGAGATGAAAACCACATATTATTGCTCTGCGCAGTGAGGTTAGTAGGCCTGGTCCTTGGAACAGAACTAGTCCTCGAGTTTGAGCTCTTAGAAGCCACAGGAGTGGGCAGTACATGGGGATGGAACTTCTGAACTGGTGGGCGCAACTGTCTAATCCTGTCGGCTGGATCAAACTTCTTCTCCGCAAGTATTGGGGCAGAGTGACTGCTAACTCTATGCTCATTTTCCATCGTCTGATAATCACCACGGAGTTTGTCTAGACTGACCTGCAGCCAGAAATAATAACTTCCCAACTTCTACCTAATTTGACAGATCATGCATGTAAAGAACACTAATAATGAAATTAGAAAGTCCACCGCAGTACCTCTGTACTTTCTAATGTTGAGTGCCTAGAAAATGATTTGTCTTCTTGATCTACCTGCAAAATTGGCTAATAATTAATAATTAGAATCAAATCGACATCATACATACACCGGATAGAACAATCCAGCATCCTAATTCATCTACACTACAATAAGGCGGTACAAGAGGCAACTTACAGCATGCATTGCATAACCGGATCACTATCACATTTCAAAATGAATGCTGCGTTTAATGTTGTCATAATGTAAAACAAGATTACAAGACAGAGAAGAGTTTAACATATTCGTCAAGCAAGGGATGATGGGTAAGGAGAACAAAGGGAGCAAGCCATTAAAAAAGATGAGAAAAAAACAGGGTACATAGACAGTAACATATTCAACACCGGCAGAAAATGAAGATGAAAGATAACACAAGCATCACCCATATGAGAAGCCACTAAAGGGAAGAAAACCTTAAGCAAGTTAAAAACATAGCAAATATAACTGGATCCAAAAACAGGTAACACTCAAGGATACTTCACAAGGATGTGAAGATGTAAAATTTAGAAATAAATGCAACTGATTAACTTATGCTTACTTTTAGTTAATTGTCTTCATAAGTAGAATGGAAACAGAAATTAAAAATTAATCGAAATGAAATTTGCACACGTTATCAGAATAAAGCTAATATTATGATTCAAGAAGGCAAATTAATCAAAAAATGAGAGTAATTCAGTAAAATGGAAGGCATAGACTCATAGTATTCCATATAAAGGGAACAGAGGCTAGACTGAGTTAGAGAAGAACAGGAGGTAAGGAGAGTAATAGTCGGTCAAGGGAGGAAGGGAAAGCTATCACAGTGGTGCCACAGAGAGGATTAGCGCCAATACCAGTGTCATTACCCTTGCCAGTGATAAATGTGGTTATCAAGAGTATAGAATCCTGATTGGGAGTCAGTCTGAATTCTTACTTTGGGCGAGAGACGGAAAATAATGGCTAAAAAATGTGAAGTTTCCACAAAAGGAAAGAGAAGCAAGCAGATTTTGTGAATTTTTTTTGAAATAATTCGAGGAAGTTATTGAAGAGTTTGGTTTCTATGATGCTTCCTATGCTGGACATCCTACTTTCACAATCTGTGGATCATAAGCGCAGAAAAGAAGCACATCCAAAATCTAAGTCGCATAAAATTCTCACCTCCATTGAATTTCTTGAAGTAGAAACCACTTCACCTCCTGGCTGACGTTGGTCAAAGCTCAATCCTCCATAATCCTGAGGATCATATGTTTCACCATCCTCCTCATCATCAGCATCATCAAGTCCACTAACTTGGTAATCAATGTGATGCTTTTCTGTGATTTGTTTCACATGTGGGTCAACAGCCTCTAGAGATTCAAATGCCTTCCTAAAGAAGTTCAACTGCACCAAGAAAAAGAGGGAATAGCATAAATACGAAAACTCAAATCAGATTCTAGTAGCTGAAGCTAAGAATATTCCTATCTAACAGCTCACCTGAGCTGTGTGGTGGCGAGCTGCTTGTGTCAACAAACTCCTCGATTGGCCTTCCTTCAGGGACTTCAACCGGAAACCACATAAAGTTGCCTCCTCTTCGTATTGAGTATAAGCTATCTTCAGCTCCTGTAGAGTAAAACCTTCCCCCTTCCCACTCTTGGATTGTGCCTTTTCTCTCTGTTGTGCCATCATGTACTCGTATACACTTCTGCACAGTGATCAAAATTAGAAACATAACCACATTATTGAAGGCAAAAGAAACAGAAGCCAAGAGTTATACCTCTTTTCATCACATTGTTGTTTCATCTCCTGCACCACAAGAACAGGTTGTAAGACTTCAAACATGATGAAGCTTGGGAAACAATAAGCTAACTACTTGGCAAATAACCGGTTCTTTGATAGCGCAACTAGTTTTATGAGACATTCAATATCCACAAGGTCATAGGTTCAAATTTTCAGAGCTATTTGTGCTACTATGAGATTGACCACCTGCAAGTTGACTTGCCAATTGACTTACTTGGTTCCCGTGGATTGCATTGCACGAGCCCCGAGGTCTAGTCCGCTCAACTTACTATGGTGCCCCTCGATTATCAAAAAATAAAAACTTGGCAAATCAAATAAAGCACGTACTTTACCCATAAGCATTGTATGTTCAACCGAATCATCCAAATATACACTCAAAATACCAACATTCATGTGCCATGTACCTAATATAGTTCCTCGTGGTTGGAACTTGGCAGGCCATGATCTAAGCATTTGGGTTTAAATTGAGCACTCACCATTCACCACCAAACTGAACACCAGTCCTCTTATGATCCTGACTCATCTTCACCACTTCTTCTAATATTTCCCCCACACCAACAATGAAGCCAGCATTTTACGCGACATCAAGTATTTTAGTTGTTAACAGTCAAGGGTCTTCAAATTGAATTGGTCAAGAGCTTTAACGACCTCCCCGTCCCCCGTCCCCCCCAATGTGGCACATGTTGGCAGTTGTTGCAACTGTGCAAGGACCCACTAAGTAAATTAACTTTCTTATCAAAGTTCCCCTCTTCATTTCACTTCCTTTCTTGAGAAAGTGGCATCTCATGAGTGCATGCAACATAAAATCCTATGATTCTGCTGTATTTTCTTGATAATCCATGTTGTTCTTGGTTGGCCCAATTCAACAGGGAGCAATTGTCAACCTTGCTGAGATTCTGAGAATGACATTTCCTCCTTGGCTACTTAACTCTAGAAAGTAATGAAGAAATGTCATCTCGTGAGAACAGATTTAGAACAATCCTGACAAGATATCAACGAAAATATATGACCTAAATCCTCAACACAACAAGGACAACATAATCAAGCGCAAGCAAGTTGACCATTTAAAAGTTCTCTCAGAGTTAATATGTAGCCTGTAAAGAAAATACAAAAAAAAAAAAGGAAAAAAAAAAGGAAAGGATGGCTGGCAGAAGAGTGGATCAATTACCTAAAGAAGTTTTATACATAGGAGGCAGGGAGTGGAGAAACAATAGCTTCTAACAAGTTCCACAAGGAAAAGTTTCCAAAATAAAGTGCAAATAATAGACAGAGGTAACAGACCTCCACAGTTCGGAGTTCCTTGAGAAGAGATTCTGACGGGTTCGAAATGGTGAGCACTATGTGAGACCGCTGCAAATAAGCCAGACACATGAGTACAACGGCGTAAAAAAGAAGTTGCTGGAAAACTATAGACAATATAACAATTAGCACTCACGTAGCGATCAACAAGTTTCTGCAGTTCAAACTGCAAGTTTCCCAGCATAGCAAAGAGCTTGCCTGTACATGTACACAAGAAGCTCTCATAAACAAAATATCTCAAAATGTACACAAAATGAACTAAATGTGGTCGAGTACATAGAGAAATAAAACATTCCCTCATAAATATCTTCTTGGTGAACACAAACAGTAAGACTCTTTTTGGGCATTGGTTAGATGCAATCACGAATTACCGCATTGATAGAGTAAGTGCTAACCAAGCTTTGCTAGGCATGTTTGGAGAGTTTACATACCAAAAGATGTTTTCATAATAGTTTCCCCAAAATATGTACCAGGAAAACCATTGCCAACATGTTTAGCTGCTTGTATAATCAAGTCCAGCAATAATACTTGTCTAGCTTCACTCTAAACTAAAATAATTAACAGATAATTAACTTTTTAATTGCATGATTGTGATGTTGCAGATGGCAATGGAGTGACACTGACGCAGCAATTACATGATGATGGGGAATGGATGTGCGACGAAGCTAGCATTATATTGATTGCGGGCTGTCAGTGCACAATAGCAGTGACTGTTACTATTCTGAGGATAGATAGACGGAGGTAAAGGTGGGTGTCATGAATTATTTAGGATTTTTAACTCTATCTCTTAGAATCTACCTTTTCTATCTTTTTAAATTTTATCTTTTATAAACTCTATCCTTTCAACCCCTATAAATATCATGAGTAGCCTTTCTTAGAGGGTAGGACTTCTCATTATTTTCATATTCCTTTGAACATGTATCAGAGCCACAATAAACCATTGGCCACCACTCATTATTTATGCTCCAAGTTTTTCGTCGTTGATGTGGTGATAGAGATTTCTTCTTACTTATTGGTTCTCGGTCTTGGGTGCCCTGAGGAAGAGGTTAGTTTGTCCTGTGTGTCTATTGTACGCCAAATAGTTCCTTCTTCTTAAGACGGAGGGACAACTGTGAGCGGTGGTCGAGTTGTTTGTTGACATTTCGGTACAAAGGGGCATATTCGTGCTCATTGTTGAAAATTATACAATCGACCTTCTTCGGCTCCATCTTCAGTCGCTTAGATTGTTCAATCTATTAGATTATCGATCCAGGGGCTTCTGCTAATACGACTAACTCTTTTAGTCTGCTACGAGATTACTCATCCACTTCCTCACATCCTGATATTCGAATTACGGATGACTCCTATATACCAGTTAAGGGAGTGGGAACTATTTCTCTGATTTCTACATTGACTATTTTCTCTATTCTGTCTATGTGCCTGATCTTCTCTTCAATCTATAACCTGTAAGTTCATTGTAAATTCGTTGATGCAAACTTATCACTATCGTATTGTCTTTTCTGATAACACCTGTGAGATTTTTGGATCTTTCAACGATAAATTCTATTGGAAGAGGATCGTCTTACGTCCGGAGGAATATATGTATTGGTGAGTGATTCCTCCATTGTTGCTTGTGCGGGTATTTCATCTTTTGTTTTTTACCTTCACTGTTGTCTTGGTCATCTCACTCTTTCTAGTCTTGAGTAGTTATGCTCTTAGGTTTATTCCTTATCCCAATTATTCTATAAGGCATGCCAATTTTCCAAGCATTATCGAGCCACGTATTTACCTCATGTCAACTCCAAAGCTACGACTCCTTTTGAGCTGGCACAATATGATATTTGGGGCCCTTGTCTGGTCTATTCCCGCTCCGGATTTTGCTATTTTGTCAACTTTGCTGATGATTATTTTCGCATAACATGGTTGTATTTATTCAAGTCTCGCTCTAAGTTATTCTCTGTGTTTACTGTCTTTTGGGCTGCGATCCAGACATAATTCTTAGTGTCTATTCGTATTCTTCGTAGTGATAATGCACGAGAGTACATCTTCACTTCCTTTACCACCTTTATGAGTCAGCACAACATCCTTCATCAGTCTTTCTGTCCAGATATCCTTACTCAAAAGAATCGTCATCTCTTGGAGTCACCCGAGTTCTCATATTCCAAACTCATGTGCTAAAGATAATTTAAAGTACAGCAGCATTGACAAATGTATATTTGATCAACCAGATACTGTGTATTGTTGCTCGAAGAGAGATCCTCTATCGTATGTTATTTTCTCATCAGGCTTTATATCTGATGTCTCTTCGTGTTTTTGGTTGTACTTATCATGTCCGAGATATTCAACCGGATCTTACTGAGTTGAATCCTAGGTCTCTGTAGTGTATCTTTTTGGGCTATTGTCATACATAGAAAAGGTATCGATGTTTGTATTTCTCTTGATATTGTTTTCTATGAGGCTGCACCATTTGGTTCGGTCTGCACCTTGTTCATTGAATCATGTCCTAGTCTATGAATTTTAGTGCCTTCTTCTCAGGGTTCAGATCCGCTTCTCTACTAGTGTCTTTACCGATTGCTCCACCAGATCCACCATCAATTTCTCCTCCTCTTACGATCCATGACTCTATGTTTGTGGTCCTCGTTGTGTATTTTCTTAACGCACCTTCACTCCTAATCCGACTCTCCCTCGTCTACACTCATCGTCAACTCCCATAGATCACTCTTCCCTTCCTATTCCTTCACCGTCTGATCTCAAGGTTCTCTTTGCTCTTCGGAAGGGTAAGCGGTAGTTGTGCCACTTACTCTTTAATCTTTATCTTCCCACACATATCCTATGTTAGTGTCTCTCGTTCCTTCTAGACCTTTGTTTCTAATTTGGAATATATATCTATTCCTTGAACGTTATCTAAGGTTTTGTTTTCTCATGGTTGACGAAAAACTATTGTTAAGGAGATGCAAGCTCTCGAGGATAATCAGACGTGGGATCTAGTACCCTTGCCTTTAGAGAAGAAGGCTATAACGTGCAAGTGGATGCATATCAAGAAGGTTAATTCAGATGGATTTGTCGCTCACCTCAAGGCCCGCTTGGTGTCCAAAAGGTATGCTTAGGTCTATGGCGTTAATTATACCGATACTTTCTCTCCCATAGCTAAGATGACCTTTATCCATCTTCTTATTTCTCTTATTGCCTCTTCTGGATGGCCCTTACATCAACTTGATGTCAAAAATACTTTTCTTCGTGGTGATTTACAAGAGGAGGTTTATGTGGAGCAGCCTCCTATGTTTATTGTTCATGGGGAGTCTAATTATGTGCATCGGTTGAAGAAATATTTGTATAGCATGAAGCAATCTTCCAGAGCATGATGAAGTTTGGTCTTCAACGATCGGCAAAGGACCACTCGGTCTTTTACAGACATTCTAGTACCAGATGTATTCTTCTAGTGATCGATGTGCATGATATTATGATCCCAGGGAGTGACAAGGATGTTGCCCTGAAGGGTTTTTCGCAAAAGAAGTTTCATACTAGTTTCATACTACAAATCTCAAACAACTGAAATATTTTCCTAGCATTAAAGTTGTTCGCCATAAGTGTGAAATTTTTCTTTCCTAACACAAGTATTCCTTTGATATGTTATAGGATACCGGTATGGTGGGGGCCAAGCCAAGTGACACTCCTATACCTACAGGAGTAAAATTTGCGTCGGGAGACGGTTGACGTTTATAGGGATCCTGACATGTACGGACAACTGATGGGCAAACTAAGTTATCTAGCAATCATTCGTCCAGACATTATCTTTTCTATGATTATTAGGAACCAATTCATGTCTGATCCTCGAGTCCCAAGAAGCACTTCATATTCTTCGTTATGTCAAGGCATATCTTAGTCAAGCCTTGCTCTATAACAATCATGAACATTGTCGTATTGAGAGATTTTCTAATGTTGATTAGGCGGGCTCACCTTTTGATCGAAAATCCACTATAGGTTACTGTGTTTTATGGGTGGAATCTCATATCTTGGAAGAGCAAGAAGCAACCAGTCGTAACCCGATCTAGTGTAGAATGAGAGTATCGGGCTCTTGCACACTATATATGTCGGTTACTTAATGAGAGTATTGGGCTCTTGCACACTATATCTGTTGGTTCGGGCCTACTCAATTGTGGTTGTGATAATCAGTTGGTCAATGGTCATCCATATTGCAACAAATTCAATATTTTAAGAGTGTATCAAGCCTATTGAGGTGGAGGAAGATGAAGATATTACGTTGAACCATGTAGAGAATCTGGTTGAGTTTCTTTGTAGCAAGCTATACATGATTAATATCTATGATTCTATGCTATAATTTAAGGGAAAGTGTTGAGTTATTTAAGATTTTTTACTATTATTTAAATCTATCTTTTTAGATTTTATCTTTTATAAACTCTATCCTTTCAAATTCTATAAATATCATAGATAACCTCTCTTAGAGGATAAGACTTCTCATTATTTTCATATTCCTTTCAAGAGTGGGTATTGTTATTCTTGGTGTATAAAACCATTTCTTCAACCTCATACCATAGCTTGAACATTTGGGAAAGTTGTTAGAGCTGATTTGACCAAGTGGCATGAGATTAAAAACTTGTTACCCACAATTGTCGTCGTCGTTATTGTTATTGTTGTCGTTTGTGTGGGTTGTGCATAGTCCACGTCTCAGGCATGGGCTTACATGTGAGGTGTGTTGAACTATGAAACTATTTCTTAGGCCTCATATCACAAGTTTAAGCATTTTGGTAGAGTTGGTTCCTTGATAGTTACCAAAAACAATGGTGGTGGGTCACTGGGTTGCTCACAAGTCACATGGATCAACACATTTCAAACTATTAATTGGGAAGCTGAATTAATATAGGGAACAAGAGTGCAAAAACATTACTAGAAATACAAAAAAGATAGCATTATTTAATGAAATGATACACCCTAGAGCTCAAATGCAACATGATCCTTTTATGGCATCCCTTTCAAGATTTTTTCCAATAAAAAGGGCACAGAAATTTAGGTTGAAAAATCTGATATCAATCTATTCAGAGTTCACAAAAGGTTTCTCCTTGTGTCGACAACCAACCTCACCCCATTCTAACATCATTATGAATATAAGGATTGTATACCTTGTATACAAAACAGGTTATTGTCTCAAGAGTCCAACTAAAACATGTTTTAGCATCTTAGATTAAAAAAAAAAAAAAGGGAGATCAATAACTGGAATTATTGTGGTCCGTTTATTAAGCAACAATTTTAAACCATATTTTTTCCCTTGTCAACCAGATCAAATAAAAAAAAAGATAAGGTACTAGAAAGAAAATTATTATCAAATACAAACATTTAAATAAGGTGCCACACCACAGGATTACATAAAATCTTAACTATTTCTAGCTACCATTTCTCCAGCAGGGTTTTGAGATTTTCAATACCGTTTTTGCGTGATCTTCTGGATAATTGTTTATCAGAGCAAGCAATAATACTAGCTCCAAATGATTTCCAGAACTGAGAGGATATTGAATATAGAGTCACTTACCACTTTCTTTGTCATTGTATAATGTTGTTTTCTCGAGCAGAAAATCACCCATTTCCCGCAGGGACAAAGAGAACTCTGAAACAACATCATTAGAAACAAGATTATTGGAGCAATGTTTCATAAACAGAAACCACTTCTTTCATTAACAGAGTTAAATTAATAATGAACTTACTGAAACTTGAAAACTGTGCAGTTTGGACCCAATAAATACCAAATTCCACTTCATGCATTAAAAGGAGTAATAATTTCAATATTTTTCATAGCATCATGAAAGATATTGAATCCCAGAGTTTGAGAGGCTACAGTTGTTTCTAAGCCAACACTATTTCTAAGTGCAATACTACTATTGGTCAAGGTGTTAGTTAAACTGAATCTTCTTTCTTTTCATTAGTCTTGATAAAAGAATACACCCCTGAACAAACTATACACTAATTGCATGGGACACTAGTTGACAATAGATGTTGGGATCAATGTTGATACTAATCATATTTCCATATCAGATTTTGAGAATACCGATGTGATATATGCCCAAAAAGATATCTTCTTTCCAGAATGCCTTTGCGTCAGCCGATATGGCCAATATGCTACATTATCGCCCAATATAATGCAGTGATCCCTATGGCCAACACGATCGATACCCTTTGGAAAAAGGTAAGAAAGGGGGAAGTCAGAGAGGGAAAAAGGAGAGAAGAGAGAACTAGAATAATATCAGACATTTTTGGAAAATCTTCACAAATTTAATATAGTTCTTGAATCTTATTTAAGTGCTTTTAACTTTTCAATGAATATTCACAAATTAGATATTTTGAGTAACTTTTCACAGTTTTATATCTAAACTTATACAATATTTTTATGTAAATTTTCATAGATTTTACAATTATCAGTCACATAACCTACATAACTAAATTTGATATTAGTTTTTAATGAAATAATGCCATCAATGTTTAATATAAGTAATTTTGGAAAAAAAAAAATAGGCAAATGCAACATTTCATAGATTTAAAAACCAAGACAGGTCACTTCCACAATGCCACAACCACGACCATGATCTTTATCGTGACTACGACTTTGTTCCATGGATGAAAATTGCACCATTCCCACAAGTGGCACATGGAGTGGACATGGAACTAAATATTAATTGTACCATATGAAATTTTTGGATTGCCGGTATTGATATTCACCTGAAACAATATCATTTCTTCAAAATGGTTTAGTATCACATGAAATGTAATGTAAATGGCCGTTACAATGTTGATATTGGTCTGATGTGACCGATACTGATCCTCTTTGGGAGAAGGTATGAAAAGAGCAAATAAGAGAGAAAAGAAATGGAGAGAATAGGAGGAGAACAATTTAAAACAAAAAGAGACGTTTCGGGTAAAAATTAACAAATTTCACATACTTCTTGGTTCATTCAATAAATATTAATTTTTCACAAATTACGAATCAGACATTCCGAGTAAGTTTACACGATATTTTAGGTACCTCATAAATTATAAGAACTCCAATTAGGTAAAGAGAACTAAGTTTGATATAAATTTTTTACATAAACTAATGTCAATAGTACTTCAAGTAATTAGCTCTGTGTGTTAGGTAGCCTATAAATACTTTGGGGTTGGCTTATAAATAGTCCTCCCTAGTTGGTTGTTGTGAGTTATGTGTGTGTGTGTGGCTTAGTAAGGGCAATTTAGGTATTTAACACTTGTAGTATATATACTCTTTTGTCAATGAAGAAAAGTAACTTTTCCATTATTTCAATTACATCTTCCATGGATAGGATTTCTTCAAGCGACAGACATGCCCAGACTCCCCCTGAGTAACAAACACGGGAGGTTGCTCCACATATACCGCCTCCTGCACATCACCGTGAAGAAAAGCATTCTTCACATACAACTGGTGCAGGGGCCATCCAGAAGAAGCAGCAAGAGAAATGAGCAAACGAACAGAAGCCATCTTGGCAACAGGAGAGAAAGTGTCGGTATAATCAATACCATATACCTGAACAAATCCTTTGGCCACCGAATGGGCCTTGAAACGAGCAATAGAGCCATCTGGATTCACCTTCATAACAAATACCCACTTACAACCAATAGCCTTCTTCCCGGGAGGTAAGGGAACAAGATCCCAAGTCTGATTAGCCTCAAGGACCTCCATCTCCTCACACATGGTCTGTTGCCATCCCGGGGAAGAAAAGGCTTTAGAGAAAGATCGAGGAACAAAAATAGAATCCAAAGCAAAAACAAATGGCTACAAAGAAGAGAATACCCCAACATAAGAGAGATGAGTAGACATATGGTATATGGCACAACTACGCTGACCGTTCCGTAGGGCAATCGGAAGATCGAAATCAGAGGATGGAGAGGATGGAGGAGCAGCAGGTGATGAAGCCATAGTAGATGGCGAGGGATCAGAAACAGGAATGACCGAAGAAGGATCCAAACCAAGAATAGCAGTCGTAGGAGCACCACAGGAGGAGGGCACTCATCTGTATGATCCAACTGATCAATGGCAACCTGACAAGGGAGGAGCAGGTAGTAGATCAGATGGAGAAGTAGGAACAGGTGACGATGACGATGAAATCCGAACCAACTCGTAGACAAGAAGATCGTCCACAGAAGAGGATGACTCGGATAGTGGCCCAAGTGATGGTG
>JAOWBR010059504.1:0-15338 GCA_028571145.1 Dionaea muscipula
CCAGCACCATTGATATACCTAGCTAGGGTTTTCTTTGGCTCTTCAATTCAAGATAATGTTAACGTTTGTTTGTTTTTTGGACGGAGATGAATCCTCCAGTGGAGATTGTCTCTAATCAGAAGCTTAATATTTTGGGCAAAGGCTATCGCTTGCTTGCCATTGATCTGAAATCTTATATGCAATCTCTGCAACTAAAAGTTGTGGGTTTTTGAAACCGCAAGAAGAACCATAAACTGAGCCTTTTCGCCGCCGGGTAGGCTGCATGGTTAGGACGACGCCATTCGATTATGGGTTATGGGTTGCAATATTGTAGTACTTTATTGAGGAGTCTTCAGGTTGAGCGCGATTTAGGGTTGAGTGATCCCACGAGTAAGAGTCAAAAAGAGCCAGAGCAGCAAGTTCCATCATCAACCTCCTCTCAACGTTCCTCAATCTATCAATCTCTGATCAGAGCAGGCCCACGTCACAAGCCCCTTCAACAGGTCCATGCTCACGTTATCGTTACCGGTTTCCACCATAGCAGGAACTTGCTTACCAAGCTCGTTGCCTTAGCCTGCACAGCGAAATCAATCGCCTACACTCGCAGTCTCTTCTTATCTATCCCCAACCCAGATTCCTTCCTTTTCAACACCCTCATTAGAATATCCTCCAAGCTCGGTTGCTCAAGCAACGCCCTTTTCTATTACCGTTGTATGCTGGTAAGCGACATTGCCCCGTCAAACTACACGTTCACGTCACTGATTAAAGCTTGTGCCGACATTTCGGATTTGAGATTGGGTAGAAAGGTGCATTCCCATGCTTTGGTAAATGGGTTTGGTTTGGATTCATTTGTTCTGGCTGCTTTAGTGTCTCTTTATGCAAAATGTGGTGATCTGAGGGTTGCCCGGAATTTGTTTGATGGAATGCCTGAGAGAAGTGTTGTCGCCTGGAATGCGATTATTTCAGGGTATGAGCAGAATGGGTTTTATGTAGAAGGTGTGAGTTTGTTTAATTTGATGTTGGAGTTGGGTTTTGAGCCGGATTCTACCACATTCGTGAGTGTGCTGTCGGCGTGTGCTCAGTTGGGAGCTCTTGGGTTGGGAAGCTGGGTGCATAGTTATATGGTGAATCATGGGTTTGAGGTGGATGTTATCCTGGGCACGGCTTTGATCAACATGTATGCTAGGTGTGGGAAGGTGGGAAAAGCCAGGGAAGTTTTTGATGGGATGGTGCATAGGAATGTTGTTACATGGACTGCTATGATATCGGGGTATGGAGTCCACGGATATGGTAGAGAAGCAGTAGAGCTTTTTCATTCGATGAAAGCTCACGGGCTTCCTCCAAACGAGGTGACATTTGTGAGTTTGATATCAGCTTGTGCTCATGCTGGGCTGGTTAGTGAAGGCCGTGAGATACTTGGTTGTATGCCGTCTTATGGTATTAGGCCCGGAGATGAGCATCATGCTTGTATGGTTGATATGCTAGGGCGTGGAGGAATGCTAGATGAGGCCTTTACTTATACCCGGGATCTGAAAAGCCCTGGCCCGGGTATTTGGACTGCACTGCTAGGGGCGTGTAAGATGCATAAAAAGTTTGACATGGGGGTGGTTCGTGTAGCTGAGTATCTCTTAGCTCTCGATCCTCAAAATCCAGGCCACTATGTGATGTTATCAAATATATTCGCTCTGGGCGGTAGGATGGATCGGGTAGAACTACTCAGAGATAGAATGATAAAAAAAGGCCTGAAGAAGCGGGTTGGATATAGCACCATAGAGGTTGATCAAAAGACCTATTTGTTTACCACGGGGGACAAGTCCCATCCCGAAACGAGTGAAATATATAGATACCTGGATGATTTAATGAGCAGGATCAGTGAAGCTGGTTATGTAGCAGCACAAGAGTCGGTATTGCATGAGTTGGAGGAAGAAGAGAGGGAATATGCACTTAGATATCATAGCGAAAAGCTTGCAATAGCCTTTGGGCTGCTGAAAGGCAAAGCTAGCGAGGATGAGGAGACAGCTGCTATAAGAATTATGAAGAATCTCAGGATGTGTGAGGATTGTCATGTGGCTATTAAGTTCATCTCAAATGTAACCCGCAGGGAGATCATTGTCCGGGATAAGCTTAGGTTTCACCACTTCAAGGATGGGTTATGCTCTTGTGCCGACTACTGGTAAACAAATTCAAGCCTATAGGCTATTCTATGCCGCTATAGTTTTGGTGATGAAAGTTGATAAACCAACCAAACAGGTAATGTATGTCCCCTAACATCCATCATGATATTGATTTTACTTGGCCTAGTCGGCATTTCCATTGCCGGTACTTCATCTGTTTATCCTGATTTGCTTTACCGGTGTAGGAACCGGAAGGATTTTGAACCGGCATTGTAGCCATCACCTGCAGTTTGCTGGCTCCAAGCTAAGAAAGAAGAAGGTTTGATTTTTTGTCCACTGCTCCTATATATTATATATCATACTTTCATTACTTGTAATCCAACTCAACTGGGTAGAAGTAGAAGTGATGGAAAGTTCAAGATTTCGAAATATTGTCATTTGTACTGAAAATGATGTGCTTAACAAGACAAATCCTTGACCTGATCATGCAATTAATGATGATGGAATCAGATGACATTTTACTGAAAGTTGATGTGAATTTGCTTGTAGAAGATGATGGGCTATTGGAGTTGCGACGGTCAATGCGTTGCAAGCACTGTATGAAATCACAGTCCGTGATTTTCGGAAGGTTAAAGAGTCAAATGGACAGTTACGTGAGGAAATTATGTTATGCACCTGCTGCTACTCCTCTCTCTCTCTAGCGCTGAGCTTCTCTTTGAAAGTGCAGTTGAATTTCCTGATGCTGAGGATTTCTTTTTCAACAGACAGCTGCGACGTCTTCTTACCATTCTTGCATCTCGAGAGGTGGAGATATTTCGGATGAAATTGCCTGGCCTGGTCCGCTGAAGCTCGGCTCGGGGAAGGAAAACCCGAGAACCAGAATCATGCCATTATCTTCTTCACTTCACTCGTGCCTCGTGGTGATGCTTAATTTGCAGACCATTGACATGAATCAGGACAGTTATTTTGAGGAGGCTCTGAAGATGCGAAAATCTCTTGCAGGAATGAATCAGGACAGTTCTTCTCGTTTATGTGTGCATGGATTCGTCATGTCTGCTAATCCGTCGTTAACTGATAATTACTATGTGGCTATTGTTTATGGTACTGCTGCGTATGCTGGTGCATTAGGTATTTGGAGAGCAGGAGATGATCGTTGGAGGAATTTGAGAACGGTTGATGGATATTTAGCCTCTGTCGCATTTTATAAAGGCGAATTGTATGGATTGTATTCTTTTGATTATGTTACCCAGCTTGTTGCTTACAGTTTCCATCATCACGACAGTGAAATTGATGATCATGGTGATTGCGGTGATGGTGTTATTATAGGTGATGATTTCAGTGATGGGAAGGGAGTGGGCATGACGGTGAAGGTTCGCACTGTGGCGGAACTCTTGGGGTATGTTGAGCAGAGATATTTGGTGGAATCTGATGGTAGGTTATTGATAGTTTTCAAAAGAAGGGGTCTATTTTTGACATTAATATTTGGTGGAATCTATTGGGACTGATGGGTTTAGTGTGTTCGAGGTGGATATCAAGAGCAGGAAGGTGGTAGAAGTGCATGACTTGGGGAACAGATCGGTGTTGTTGGGGTGCTGTCAGCCTATATCTGTTGAGGCTGCGGTGAGATATGGATGTGAGGCGAATCGTGTGTACTTCTTGGAAGATTGTATGGATTATGAAAAAGGTCAATACATCGGTGTTTATGACTTGCGATGTGTAAGAACTGAGCGGCATTATTCTCGACCTATGTGGATTGAGGCATGTTTTGCTTCTGTTCTTGAAGATTATGCCTTCAGTAGTCTAAACTCTATTACTCGACATGGAAAGAGACATCTTTGCTTGATTCTTTGAAGATTAAACTCGAGCATCGTGTTCAGAATCAATTAGTTCTTTGGCTTTTGTTGCGAGCGATCAGCGATGTGGTGGATTGGATAGAGTAAAAGTTGGTACCTTTGCTTAGAACAAAGGGAGTTGGAACATGATTCCCATTTTTTATTGGCACCATAAACTATATGTAAGACCATGATTCTTTTCCTCTTTAAGGGTGTAATTGACAGCATGGAAACTTCTATATGGTTTCTTTTCTTGGCAGCCAGCCACTGTTTTACATTTGTACTGCCTCACCATTTATCTGATTTTAACTTCTCAGAGTAGAATGTAGGTTCTCCCGTATGCACTTCATGTTATTTGGATAGCAATTTGAGAAAATATAATAATCAACGTCAAATTCGGAATCCTGTTCATAGTTCTCCTCAAACCTACAACATTTCATGGGCCTCCTGCACCGTTTAGTTTCTACCCTACAAAATCATATATTGGATTCGCTTTATGGACTGATGTGGGTTGCTCGGGGAATGGTAGCCTCATTGCTGTGGAGCTGCAAATATTAGAAACATTTCAAGAATCGGCTGTGTTGGCGGCGATGCTGGTACACCAACATTGTGAAGATGAGTGCTTCATTTGATTTCATAGATATGCAGAAAATAAATAAATATATATGCTTTGCTTTACCCCGGAGAATCATGTCTGTTACTCCTAGTCCTCTCTTTTCAGAAGGTAAATGAACTTAAATTAAAGAAACAGGTTGTTTAATTTGTAGTCTCGAGTGGTTGCTAAAACATGAATGGTAACGTGGAGTTGCATTCCAACTCATCAACTTGATCAGTAGAGCTTGCTCACAAGCCAAAAACACCGTCTCTTTGATTAGAGATGATTGAAAATCAGATTCAAACTAAGCTGCAACTGCAATCTTCTCCACCATATTACCAGATGCCTTCTCCTTCTTCTTTTGACCCAATGGCTTTTCGGGCTTCTCAATTCCTTGAATATCAGTTATTCTCAAACGAGTCAGCTCCTGTACATCCAACCATATATCAGAAATTGGCTAACTGATCATGGTGATCAATAGCAGATCTTGTGGACTATGGTTGATTACTTTACCTGACGGTGCCCATTGGTCCTTCTATAGTTCTTCCTCCTCTTCTTTTTAAATATGATCACCTTTGCATCTAATGCCTGAAAGATTAGTATGCCTTCAGAACAAGGATGGCTACAGATGATGAATGATGTATAATATCTATGATGAGATCAAGTGTGTCAGGTTCAAACTTCTAAGTTCTGAATTCAAGCTTTCCGTGCCTCTTCTCAGGCTTTTGTCCTAAACTCCTCAGTGGGAAAAAAAAGCGGGGCTTCTCTACCGTGAGCTCGACTATGTATATACACTAGGAGTAGCCCATGCCAAAGACATGATGAGCACTTCACTCCATTGAATTAATTTAAAACAAATACATTAGTAATAACAAATTTGAGTCGTTGGATTTGATGTGGATAGATGGCTGAGATTGGATGTGGGTAATAGGTAGGAAGTGAGTGAATAGTAGAATGAATAGTGAGTCGATTTGATATTTAACTTTAGTGAGATTTAATATCAGCCAATAGTTATGTTTGTGTTTGAGATTTAATTTCAGTAGTTAGTTGTAAAGAAATGAGAGAAAAAGAAAATGTTGTTGCCTCTTACATGCTCTTCGACAACAGCATGAACTGCTGCATCTGGGACTATGGGCCGGCCAATAATGGTCTGATTTTGTGAACCCAGCAACAAGACCTTGTTGAGAATCAACTGCAATGAACATTCCTTAGTTAGAAGTTTCTTGACCAATCAGACAGTTATAGAGAAGGTGCTCAAAAGTATGGTGTTTATCATGTTAAATCAATATATCCGGCATCAAGCCTTCTACAGAACAGAATCAACAGCATAATATAAACTAGCAACTAAGTGAGTTATTACAGAGCATCTGACATGCTCTGGTCAACAATGTGATAATGATTCAATAAAATCCTTCCCACGGTATGACAAATAGGTATGACAAATATAAATTTCATAAGAGGGAAACTCTAGCAGGCATCATAACAAAGTGCTAAAATAACATCCAGGAGAAAAATGGCAAAAAAAAGCTGACCTTGCTCATGTAATAGCACTACAATATCTCCAAATCATTGAATCTCATATGAAAAATACACCGATAGCAATTCCTGGAATTCGCTTACCCGACTCACGAAATCTTCTCTTTTAGAAAAGACTCAACTACAAACACTATGCCCAACATGCAGAGTGAAGTAAACAATTCATACAGATGAAACCTAGCTAGAGCTGAAACCTCTCATCAACATCATCATCATTATCATCATCACGACCATGTTATACTAGGTTGGATCAGCCGCACGTATCTATAGGACACATGCACACAGGATTCGATAAATATAGTAAGTTGATTGTCGCTTGTCTAACACGAGTAGAGCTGAAACCTCTACTATAGGATAGTTTTCTTCAACAATGGATGCATCCCAAATGATACATTATGACAGAACCAACTAGCAAATACAAACCAAACATGGTTCCTGGAAGCCCCACACGCTTCCTGAGAAATTTCCATTGCAATGTCAGAAACGACTATTGCGACTTCAGGCAATTGTAGCTCCATGTACATTATACAACAGTTACTGTTGCTCTTACAACATGATAAAGAAATTTTCTTCATATATGGTGTTTTGATTTTCAATAGTTCTCAACCATTGCACGTTTATGTCACATATGACAATTTTCAGTTTACACTCAATCAACTAGACTAACATATGAAGCTCCCACACAAGAGAAGATATGCAGCACACTGCAGACCAATATCCATAAGGCAAATCCTACCTTATCATTAACCTCGCAGTACTTGAGCCTCTCTGTGTATATATAATCCCCATTGCTAACTTTAAACTGGTGCGATCCAATCTGCAGAAAGCTAAACAACTTCCATTAACCAATTATCTACAAGTAAAAGTTTTCTACAAGTAAAAGAATCTCACCAACACTTTAGAAAAACCACATAGAGCACCTGAACGACGGCAAAAATGGGTTCGTAGCGCTTGAACACCCGATCCGAGCTTTCAAGCGGGCCTATCACTCTGTACCCAATTTCCGTGGCTTCCTTAATCTTCTCTTCAACCGAATACGCTCTTTCAATATTTGAACTTGATGCCTGCCCAATCTGTCTCTCCTCATTTCCCTCAATGTCACTCTCCTCTTCGTCGTCGTCCTCCTCCTCCTCCGACGTTTCTCCTCCATCTTCTTCATCTTCCGCTTCAATGTCGGAGAATTTAGGGTTATTTGTGGGTCTAGAATGGGTCGAGAAATTCGAAAATTGAATCAACTGAGGATTGAATTTCGGGCCGAAATTGTGAGAGATTGATGGCAAAGAGAGGCGCATGAGGGGTTCAAGAGAGTGTGAATTCGAGGTGAGGATCGTGGGAAATTGACGAGTCAGCAGAGCCTTGAAGCATCGCCTGTAGGCCATTGTAAAGGGACTCGTGTATATTATTGATTTGATATCAAAGTTTGATGATTCCCTCCTGCGAAGCGTACTGTTACATGGTATTAATAGGATTTGTCACAGGAATATATCGAAGCTATCCTTTTATTGAGGAGAAAAACCCTACTTGTTTGGATTTGAGGAGGGGAGGGGAGGGGAGGGGAAGGAAGGGAATAGATATGGTCTTGTTTAGGAAGGAAAAAAATTAAGTGTGGTGAATGGAGGTTAAAAAAAATAAATATACAAATTTACCCATCAACTCAAATAATGAGCAAGCCAAGTAAAAACAGAAAAAGTCAATTTTGGCACAAAATTGTTTTCATCATCATTCCCCAACGATTTGGTCAGAAAAAATTCACCCCATATTTTCACCATCATTCCCCTTCATTTCCCTTCCCTCTTCAATTTTGTTTCCCAAATAAGGTTAAAAAATCAATCTCCCTTCCATTCCCCACCATTCACCACAATCCAAATAGAGCCTAACGAATTGCAAATTCAATGATTCAATGCATGATCAACGATCATAAGAAAATTATCAAAACATACAAAGAGATTAAAAGAAAAAAAAACCTGAGTTTGAATTTTTTTAACTCATCCCACTCATTTATAACCCTCTCACATATATTTTCACATATTTTTCTTAGATCAAAATACATCAATGACTAATATATTAATCATCCTCTTCTGTCTCACACTCTCCCTTTCACATCACATCACATAATATTATACAATCCATAATTTTTTATGGTTATAATTTATACTCAAAATTCATAATTTTTAATTGAATCAAAACGAACTTAATATTAATATAATTTTTATTCTCCTTTTCTATTAAATCTATATTACATTATTATTTGATGGAGTTTGAATTTTTTAACTCGTCTCACTCATTTATAACTTTTTCGCATATATTTTCACACATTTTCCTTCGATCAAATTACAAGAATAGCTAATATATTAATCACCCTCTTCTCTCACTCTCCCCCTCCCATCATATAATATTATATACAACTCATAATATTATACATCCCATACTCCTCATAATACAACCTCGCTTCATCAATTGTTTCAAATATCATCCCCAACAATGGTTCCCCCACAGATATTTCGTGAGGTTGTGATGTCTCGATAACAGTTTCATTGACATATGCCATCTTCCTCGATAACAGTTGTGATGTCTCGATAACACACTCAACACAGTGAAACTACCCAAAACACAGTGAAACTACTCAAACAACACTCAACAAATTCGAACCAATGATCAACCCAATTCAAATGAGCAACCAAAAAACAAATTCGAGTGAAGGAATTGGATCAGTATATTTGAATCTCAAGTGAAAGAATTCAAGGTCGTTACCTCGAAATTGGGCAGGAGAACAATTGGGAGTTTAGGGATTCTCTGCACACGTTGCTGCCCTTCGTCCCTGGAGCAATGCTGTCTCGGTGCTGGACGTCGGCGATAGAGCTTCGGGGTTCTCTGTTGGAGCAGAGGAGACGACTGCAAAACAACCGATGGAGGGAAGGTGGGAGCTTCGACGATGGAGTTTGGAACCCTAAACAGTAAATAAAAAACAAATTCGAGTGAATTCCTTGGAACACTAAATGCGAATCTCAATTGCAGAAAATTTGAGGTTGTTACCCGGAGCTTCGGCGATGGAGGTAATGTGAGAGAGAGAGGGTGGGAGAAATTCCGCGATGGAGCTTCTTCCAGGCTTCGGCTCGGAGGAGATAGAGGGAAGGTGGGGGAGAGAGCCAAATCAGTGACGGGTTGGAGAAAGATAAAGCCAAATCTTTTGCGCCGATTTTTTTATGATTTTTAGTTGATCTAATAATATGTAAACATTGAGGACTTGGGAGAGCTTTCTCGCGTTGCCGATGGCGATTCTTCGGTGACAGCCAAGTCGCGTGGGGGAGGTGATGGTCGGTCGGAAGGGCTGGCCAAGGGGTCGTCCGAGGAAGAAGGGGGTGGGTGTGGTTGGTGGATCTCCGGATGGGGCTCGGTTGCTTTCGACGGCTGGTGGTCCTAGTAGCCCTAATTTGGTTGTGCGATGTGAGCGAGAGGTGACTCAGAGGGAGCAGGCTGATATTGGGGGGATTGTGTCAGGGCTGGGGGGTTCTCCTCAGTGTGCTGCTGGCAATGCGATTCAGGTTGACCTTGGGGAGGAGATTGATGAATCTGTGCTGGATGAGGGTACCTGTTTACATGGGGAGCTGGTTGACTGTCCCCTGAAGCAGAATTTGGCTTGTGATTCTTCTTCTGCAGGTATGCGCAAGGTTTTTTGGGCCGAGGATTGTGAGGCTATTGGAAAATCGGAGATGGGTGGCTGCTCTCAGGGCTCTGTGGGGGGTCAACGAATTGATGCTTATCGTACTGCGCTGACTCAGGGTGCTGAGGGGAGTAGTGAGGGCTGTGATCAGGCTGGTAAGAAGTCATTGGAGGGGAACCGTGCTCTCTGTAATGGGCTGAAGTTATCCTATGTTGACCGAAGATTGGAGGATCTGGTTTTCACTGAGGAGGATGTTATGGAGGAGAGAGATTATTGGAAGAATGCTTTGATTGGCTATGTCCTTGGGGATGATGTTCCGTTTTCAGCTATTGAGGGATTTGTTAAAAATCAGTGGAAGGAGGTGGTGTTTCCTGAGATTTTGAGGCATGATCTGGGATACTACATTTTCAGGTTCCATAATGTGGAAGACAGGAACAAGACTATGGAGGCCTTGTGGTTCTTTAACTCGAAACCTTTGGTGCTGCGAGCTTGGGCTCCGGAGTTTGAGTTTGATGAGTCACAATTGACATTTATCCCTACTTGGGTGCAACTGCCAGGGCTGGACCTTGAGTTTTGGGGGTGCAGGACTCTTGACCGTTTGGCAGGGAAGATAGGAAGACCTATCTGTACGGATCAAATGACCGCAAAGAAGGGGAGAGTGTCGTATCCGAGAATCCTTATTGATATTGATACATCTCAGAATTTAGTGGAAGAGTTTTGTTTTGTTGGTCCGAGTGGGAAGAGATTTGTGCAGGAGGTTTTTTATGAGTGGCTTCCGGTTAAGTGTGGTGATTGCCTACGGTGGGGGCATAAGAGTGAGAATTGTCGTTCTCCGAAGCAGCAGAGGAAAATGTGGAGGGTAGTTCAGAAGGAGGTGGTTATCCCCTCTACAGTAGAGAGTTTGGTTTCTCATGGAGGTGTTGATAGCTTGATTGATCAGGGTGGGGTTATGGTGGCAGTGGAGCCTGCTAAGAGTGTTAAGTTGGTGGTAACTACTCCAGCTGGTAGGGATGCTCAGGGGTGGCAAGTGGCAAAAGGGAAGGCAGGGCCGTCTAAGGTCATTGAGGCTGCGGCAATTGTGGTGGCAGAGTCTCGATTTTCTCCTCTTGCTGAGGAGAGTCGGGGATCAGTTGGGGATTGTGGGTTGCTTGAGGGTTTGGGTGGAGTTATTATCCTTGGGGTGGGGGCTATTACTTAGCCATGATTGGAGCTTGGAATATTCGGGGTCTTAATGGCCCTGATAAGCAAGGAGCAATAAGGAGATTTATTTCCAGGAATAATCTTAGTGTGGTTGGTATTCTGGAGACTAGAGTTAGGTTTGCTAAGGCGAAGGGGGTTTTTTCATCTTGTTGTAATGGATGGGGTTTCCTGCATAATTATGATGATGCTGCCAATGGTAGAATTTGGTGTGTTTGGAATAAGAGCAAAGTGGAGGTTGAGTGCTTGTTGAAATCTGATCAAGTTATGTTTTGTAAGGTCAGAAGTATTGATGGCAAGCTGGATATAGTGGTGTCATTTGTGTATGCTCATAATTCTAGTGTTCAGAGGAAACGCCTTTGGAAGGAGTTGTCAGAGTTTGGGGCTTCTTGTGGAGATCCGTGGATTGTCTTGGGAGACTTTAATGCCTATATGAGGGCGGAGGAGAAGATTGGCCATCTGGGTGTTGACGTCCATCCATGTCCTGACCTTTGGAATTGTATGACATTGCTTGGGATGACTGATTTGCCGGTGTCTGGTTGTTTGCATACTTGGTCCAACCATCAAGGAGCTTCTTCTTGGATGCGGATTAAGCTGGATAGAGTTATGGGTAACTCAGCTTGGTTTGACAGGTATGGTCGTACTGAAGGTATGTTCTTTGAACCTAGTGTGTCGGACCATTCGCCCATGGTGGCTGTGGTTCATGGTTTATTTGATAGGCCCAAGTGCCCATTTAAATTTCTTAATTGTTGGGCTTCTCACCCCTCTTTCATGTCTGTGGTGGCTGCGGGCTGGAGGATTCCTGTTTGTGGGGTGAAGATGTTTGCGGTTGTTCAGAAACTCAAAAGTTTGAAGTCTCGGCTCAGGAAACTGCATGGAGATTGCTTCTCGGATTTGGCTGCTCGTGTGGAGCAAGCCCAGATCTCTCTTACTCATACTCAAGAGGAACTTCGGTCTGGTTTTACTGAGGAACGCAGGGCAGTGGAATGTGAGGCCAGAGGGGTCCTGCAGAGCTTGCTGGCGGCTGAGAGTTCTTTCCTGTGCCAACAATTGAAGGATAGTTGGTTCCGTAGTAATGATAGGTGTACAAAGTATTTTTATAGCATGATTAAAGATAGGCGAAGGAGAAGTCAGATTGTGAGCCTTATGAGGGAGGATGGTAGTAGGTGCACTGACAAAGGGGAGATATGCAATGAAATTGTGGGGTGTTTCCAGGCTTTGCTGGGTACTGAGAAGCAGAGTGTGGGTGTGATTAATTGTGATGCGATCAGAGCTGGTACTACTGTATCTGGGGCGCTGGCAGAGGGACTCTGTGCGGATTTTTCATCTTCTGATGTGGAGGATGCTCTTCATGATCTGCAGGATGATAAGGCTCCGGGTGCTGACGGTTTTTCTTCTGGTTTTTTTAAGAGGAGCTGGAGTATTATTGGCAGTGATGTTGCTGGTGCTATTTTGGAGTTCTTTGCTACAGGTAAGATGCTTAAGAGTATTAACTCCACTGTTGTTCACCTTGTGCCCAAAGTTTCTCATCCTTCTCGGGTGTGTGAGTACCGACCCATCTCTTGCTGCTCTACCCTTTACAAAATTATTTCACGGATGTTATGTCGACGCCTGGCCAAGGTGTTACCTTCAATTATTGACCTCAACCAGAATGCCTTTGTTAGTAACCGGTCAATGGTGGATAATATCATGACTTGTCAGGCCCTGTTGCACGGGTATGATAGGAAGGGGATCTCCCCTAGGTGTATGGCTAAGTTGGATCTTCAAAAAGCTTATGATTCTGTGGGATGGAAGTTCCTGGAGCAGTTACTGCAGTTGTTGGAGTTCCCGGCCAGGTTTGTGAGGTGGGTTATGGCTTGTGTTTCCTCTGTGTCTTATACTTTTGCAGTGAATGGGGAGCTGCATGGGTGGGTTAAAGGTGCTCGGGGATTGAGACAGGGGGACTCGTTATCTCCTTACTTATTTGTTGTGATTATGGAATATTTCACTCGTGCTTTGAAAATGATGAGTGGCAGCAATTTTTTTGGTTTTCACCCTAAATGTAAAAGGTTGGGCATTGTGAGTATTTTATTTGCAGATGACTTGATGATTTTTGCAAGGGCGGATAGTCAATCCATCCTTCTTGTTCGGGATCAGCTTGATCATCTCCGTGAGGTTGCTGGGCTTGAGATTAATGTCAGGAAGAGTGCTCTGTTTGTGGGTGGAGTTTCGGTGGAAAAAGGTGTTGAACTTGCGGGGTTGCTGGGATGTGAGGTGGGGAGTTTTCCAGTTAGGTACCTGGGAGTGCCCCTTGCATCTAAGCGGCTGAATATTTGTAATTATTTCCCGTTGATTGAGAAACTTACATGCCGAATCACTGCGTGGGCTGCTAGATTCTTATCTTATGCTGGTCGACTTGTCCTGATTAAGGGAGTGCTGGTTAGTATTCAAAGTTTTTGGGCTCAAGTTTTTTTGCTTCCTGTTGCTGTCATTCATGAGGTTGAGGCCTTGTGTCGTGCATATCTCTGGACTGGGTTGACATTGAAGAGCCGTAAGGCTTTGGTGGCGTGGGAAGATGTTTGCCAGCCGCTGCAGTGTGGAGGGCTTGGTTTCTTGAATTTAAAATTTTGGAATGTGGTGCTTTTATGTAAAGTGCTTTGGGTCATTGAAAAGAAAGAAGATAGATTATGGATTAGGTGGGTGAATGAGTATTACATACGTGGGAAAAGTATTTGGGACGTGAAGAGGAAGATCACCTGGCCCTGGATTTTGGTCTCCTTGCTGAGGGTGCGTGACTCTATTCTTCATTTGATTGACAGATCCCGGGCTGAGGCAAAGTGGATAGGAGATTGTAGTGGGGTGTTTACTCTTAAAAAGGCTTATGTTGCTTTGAAGGGCGTGGAGCCTAGCAGTCCTAGCTGGAAAGTTATTTGGTTCAAGGGGATACTGCCACGCCATAGTTTTGTTCTATGGTTGGTTGTCAGGAATAAGCTGCGAACTCGAGATAGGTTGGCTACCATGGGTATTCCAGTTAATACTAAGTGTGAATTGTGTGGAGTGGCGGAGGAGTCGCGGGATCACTTGTTTTTTCTTTGTCCTTTCTCACAGTCAGTGATGGAAGGAGCACTCTCTCTGGTCAGGTTGCAGCAGTCGCGGAGGGGTTGGGCTCAGTGGTGGGCATGGGTGACTAAAGTTTGCAGGGGGAAGTCTTCCACTTCCAGACGTAGGTCCAGGTGTATTGGAGCTATTATTTATGAGATTTGGAGGGAGAGAAACTTGAGAGTTTTCCAACAGTGCATTTCTGATCCGCGGATGGTTGTTGATAGAATTCGTTGGTTCCTTTCTTCCTTTCATCCATAGTTTTGTTTACATTGACCGGTATTTTGCCTTTGCCTGTTTTGGGGCAAGTTTTGGGGATTTTGCCCTTGTAGAGTTTGTTTTGATCACTGAGATTGAATATACAAAAGTTTGCATGGTTCAAAAAAAAAAAAAAAAAAAAAAATATTAGAGTTTTTTTTGTTTATCTGTTTTAAATTTTAAATTTTAAATTTTAAATTTTAAATTTTAAATAAAAATAAAAAATAAAAAATTTATTTTATTTGTAATTTATAATTTATAATTAATAATTTATAATTTATTAGAGTCTGAATATTTTTCATATTTTGAATATTTTAAGAATTTTTGTCGAAAATTCAGAGATCTTTTTTTGTTTTCTATATTTTAAAAATTTTGAATTAAAAACTGTTCATTGTTTTTAAAAAACAGAAAATAAAAATTTAAATGAGACGTATTTTTTATTTTCTGTAGAATAAAAGTACAGAAAATAATGCAAATCAAACGCGGCCTTAGGATTTAGTTTATTATGTACTGTCATCAAATAGTAGGAGTATTTTAGCAACCTTACCCTTAAAGAAATAAAATTATGATGGTTAAATAGATGGTACCATGTTTATCGAATCTGAAATCACACACAAATAAATCCTTATGTAACCATCGAGCCACTTTAATTCCTCAATCTATTAAATATATTTTTACTCATATATTATTATAGGTTGCGAATTAAATATTATGTTCACAAAATTCACTAATTCTTCTTGATCACATCATTAAGATTTAATTATTTTCTAATAATAATATTTATGGCTAATTGGAGGACGGAGCGTCACAGGTAGTCTTTGACTCATGTAAGGTGCATGATGGTGGGTGTAAGAGTGAAGAGTCCCTTTCTTTTCAACGGAAACCTCATGCTGGGTTGGTGAAATTTGATCGCTACTTTGGTATCTGCACTTCGGTTAATCTAGGAGATGTGAGGGTAGCGCCCCTCATTGAGATTTTTTTTATTATAAGGGTTTTTCTATATTTTGACAATCAAGGTTTTTTACCTAGGGTTATATAAACTCCTGTTATTTGCAATATGTGTTGTAGTTGATTTTTTGCCTCCCACT
>JAOWBR010059615.1:0-15328 GCA_028571145.1 Dionaea muscipula
TATCCCTCATAGGCTAAGACGGGCAGCTCTTATGCGAAGGCGGGAATTCAATGTTACTGAAGGCGAAAGATTAGGGTCAGCAGTTCTAACGCTGGCGGAAGATTGGGGTCAGCAGTTCTAACGTTGGCGGAAGACGGGCAAGAATGTTCCAGAATAAATGGGCCCACCTTGTCAGAATTTGTTTTAACTTTGTAATTGAATGGGTCTCACTTTAGTTTTAATTCACATGCTTATTGTAGCTCATAAACAGCCCCCTTGGTAATTGTAAAAGGATTTTTTGCCAAAATTATTCAATCAATTGAATTTGCAGAAGATCATCTATAGTAGACTCAAGAAAAGTTGAGACTAACTCCTCTCCCTTAATACCATCGCTGAAGTGTTGAGGTTGAGACTAGCTCCCTTTTCAATTCTCAATCTAGCTTAGCCAAGAGTTGAGATTAGCTCCTCTTGTTACAATTCAGTTTGAATTGATTTGATCCTCACTCTCGTTGATCCAATAACTTGATTAGATTATTGGTTGAGCTTGCTCTCGATTATCGTCAATCGATTATCCCCAAATCCACTAAACTCATTTAATATCTCACCCATTTCACCAAACCCATTACCACAAACCTACTATTTCCGCAGTAGTTGGTCCCAATCCCAATGGGATCACTACATACAGGAACTGATTTCTGCTTCACCAAAATAAGTTGAAGTCATTTCAAACTCGGCAGAGGAATGAGCAAACAATTGAAGTATTAGTAACACTTGAAGAAAAAATTTGACCCTAAATTTGGAAACTGGGAGGGAACTAGCCCTTCAAGTTGCAACAAAATGAACATAGAAAAGAGAAAGAGAGAGAGAGAGAGTTGGGGGTGTTAAAACATTCTTATTTTTTTAGAGGGAATGTGTAGTACCTTTTAGAGTCTTCTGAAGGAACAACAAAGCAACCAGAAGAAGAGAGCATATAAGGGGTGTTGTACCTTTTATGCTATATAGCTAAGGGTATTTTAGTATTTTGTGGATTGTAGTACATAAGGGTTTAACCCTTAGTGAATGAAGTGAGACCTTCATTTTCTCTCAGTCTTTTGCAACAAGAAGAAATTGTTAATTGTGTAGTAACAAATAAGAGAAAGAACATATTACGAGAGGAGAAGTGTATGACAATAATACCCACATCGTTAGTAAGGACGAGAATATATAAAAGTAAAGGTGGAGGAGAAATGTTACAAGCTTATCATTAGTAATAGCGCCAGTGGACATCTTGTTCGAAAGGGTTTTGGCTATTATTTAATCATAAACAAGTCGTATTTAGGCATATCAGAAAATATGAACTTAAGGAAACTATTAAGAGGCAAGATGGTCAATGGACCGAATAAAATACCATTCACAGTTTGGAGATGTCAGACTTCTAACAAGTTATTTGGTTTGCGAAGTACTTAACAACATTTTTAAGTACAGACAAGATGTATGTATCTTCTTATTTATAAGAAAAACGAGACATAAAAGTTTATTTGAACTACAAGGATAAGGGGATTAGTTTGATGTGATACAATACACACTTTTTACCGTTTAGAGATTATGATAGATTTAATTAAGGAGGAGAAAGGGCAATTGCATATTATGTTTATGATCTAGAGGATGTTTATCATAAAATCCACGAGATGTCCGTTGAAGAGTTATAGAAAAGAAAAGAGCTCATGACCCATGTATATAAATTTTAAAGACGTGTGAAACAGGTGAAGACACATGGAAGGAAACACAAAGTGTTTATCTTTATGATAAACTTTAATGCTATTATTTTAGTGGATGACACAAGTCCATGGTAAGTTGGAAGTTTGGAGAGACACTTTAGGAGCCAAGAGTGTAAAGACTAAATAGGACAAATATTTAGCATATGGAATGTGATTTCATCCATAATATTGTTAATAGAAAACTTGCGCATTTGTGAGAAGAAATTTGTCAAAAATATTAGTTAGATATCTTGGTTCGATAAATGAGAATCACAGAAAAATTGATCATGTTCCTACGGAACTAAAGTTGGTTGAATGAATTGCTTAAAGAGTTTTATAGATCTAGAGAAAGTTTATGATAAAATCCACGAGATATACATTGGAAAGTTATAGAAAAGAAAAGAGCCGAGGTTCCATGGATTTAAAATCTAAAAGACATGTGAAAGATGTGAAGACACATGGAAGGGAAACAAAATCTTTAGCTTTATGATAAACTTTGTTTTATGTTATTTGCTGATTCTATTATTTTAGTGGATTATACAAAACAATGTGTCCATGGTAAGTTGGAAGCTAGGAAAGATACTTTAAGAGCTAAGCGTGTAAACACTAAATAAGACAAATATTGCGCATATGGAATGTGATTTTATCCATAATATTGTTAGAAGAAAACCTACACATTTGTGAAAGGAAACTTGTCGAAAATATTACTTAGATATCTCGGTTCAATGAATGAGAATGATTTGTAGTACAATTAACGAGAGAATCTAAAATGATGTTGTAAGTGAGATAGATGGAGTGACATAAGATAATGTGTCCATGGTAAGTTGGAAGCTGAGACGCTTTAGGAGGTAAGGGTGTAAGACTAAATAGTCAAATATTGAACATATAAAATGTGATTTTTCCAGAATATTGTTGATGAAAAAATTACGCATTTGTAAAGAGAAACTTTGTGGAAAAGATTTATTTAGATATCTTGGTTCAACAAATAAGTTCCTATATAACAAAAGTTGGTTGAATGAAGTGAAAAAATTTAGGAGTTCTATGCATTCCAAACTACCCATTAAGTGATGAAAACAGATGCTTAACAAATAATTTTGAAAGAGAAGATATTGAGGGAAGGTACTCGGGTTGGAAGCTAGAACGAGCACTTTGTGAGATGTTCAATACTATGGCTCAACGTGCTCAAAAATAAGCAAATGAGGTGTTAGTACAAGAAATTGTTAATTGTGTAACAAATAGGAGAGTGAACATATTACGACATGAGATGTGGAGGACAATAATACCAACATCGTAAGTATAGACGAGAATATATAAAATGAAAGGTGGAGGAGAAATGTTACAAGCTTATCAATAGCAATAGCGGACATCTTCTTCGATAAGGTTTCAAGGACTATTTAGTTATGAATTGAAGGAAACTATTAAGATTACAAGTGACATGATAGTCATCGGACCGAATGAAATACCAATCAAAGTTTGGAGATGCAAGGCCAACAAGAAGTTATTTGGTTTGCGAAATACTTAACAAGATTTTTTAGTACCGAGAACATGTCGTATGTTTCTTCTTATTTACGAGAAAAACGAGAGAGAGAAGATTATTTAAACTATAAGGATAAGGCAATTAGTTTGATGAGTCTATGAGACACTTTTTACTATTTGGGGGGTATGATGGATTGATTTAAAAAGAAAAAAGGACATTTGCATATGATGTTTATTGATCTAGAGAAGGTTTATGATAAAATCCACAAGATGTCCTTTGGAGAGAGATAAAAAAGAAAAGAGCTCATGTTCCAAATATTAAAATTCTAAAAGACAGGTGAAAGAGGTGAAGACACGTGGAAGGAAAACAAAATCTTTATCTTTATGATCAACTTTGTTTTATGTTATTTATTGATGCTACTATTTTAGTGGATGACACAAGGCAATGTGTCTATAGTAAGTAGCGTAAGTTGGAACCTTGGAGAGACACTTAAGTTGCTATGGGTATAAAGACTAAATAAAACAAATATTGAGCATATAGAATATGATTTTATCTGAAATATTATTAATAGAAAACATACGCATTTGCGAAAGGAAACTTGTCGAAAATATTAATTAAGATATTTTGGTTCGATGAATGAGAATAATAGGGAGATTAACCATGTTCCAACTAAAGTTGGTTGAATGAAGCAAAGTACTTAACAAGATTTAATAAGGAGAACAGAAATTTGCATCTGATGTTTATTGATCTAGAGAAGGTTTGCGATAAAATCCACAGAAAATAACGTATGTTTATTCTTATTTGTGAGAAAAACAAGAAATAGAAGATTATTTGAACTATAGGTATAAGGGGATTAGTTTGATGAGTGATACAATAGACACTTTTTATCGTTTGGGGAGTATGATGGATTGATTTAATAAGGAGAACGGACATTTGCATATGTTGTTTATTGATCTAGAGAAGGTTTATGATAAAACCCACAAGATATCCTTTGGAAAGTTATGAAAAAGAAAAGAGCTCATGTTTCATATATTTAAATTCTAAAAGACGTATGGAAGGGAAAAAAATCTTCATCTGTTGTTATTTACTGATGCTATTATTTTGGTGGGTCACACAAGACAATGTGTCCATGGTAAGTTGGAAACTTGGTGAGACACTTTAGGAGCTGAGGGTAAATACTAAATAGAGCAGATATTGACCATATGGAATGTGATTTTATTCAGAATATTGTTAATAGAAAACTTGCTTGTGCATTTGTGGAAGAAAACTTTTTAAAATATTACTCAGAAATCTTGGTTCAATGAAGGTGAATGATAGGAAGATTGATCATGTTCCTAGACAACTAAAGTTGGTTGAATGAAGTGAAAAACTTGAGGAGTTTTATGCATTCCAAAACTACTCATTAACATTAAAAAGAAAGTTTATAGGGCATGTCCCTCACCACAAAGAAAGGATCTAACTGAAAGACAATAAAAAGTTTGAGTCGATTTGTAGTGCAATTGAATGGATAGAATCTGAAATGATGTTGTGAGTGACATAGATAGAGTGACCCAAGATAATGTGTCTATGGTAAGTTGGAAACTCAACGCATGCTTTAGAAGATAAGGACGTAAGACTAATCAGGGGAAATATTGAACGTATAGAATATGATTTTATCAAGAATATTGTTATTAAAAAAATTACGCATTTGTGAAAAGGAACCTGGTGGAAAAGATTTATTTAGATATCTTAGTTCGACGAATATGTTCCCATAGAACTAAAGTTGGTGAATGAAGTGAAAATATTTAGGAGTTATATGCATTCAAAAACTAGCCATTAGGTGGTGAAAACGGATGCTTAACAAATGAATTTGAAAGAGAAGATATTGAGAGAAGGTACTTGGGTTGGAAGCTAGAAGGAGCACTTTGTGGGATGTGGAATAGTATGGCTCGTTGTGCTCAAAAATAAGCAAATGAGGTTTTAACACAAGAAATTGTTAATTGTGTAACAAATAAAAGAACGAAGATATTATGAGAAGAGTCGTGTAGGACAATAATGCCTACGTCGTTAGTAGGGACAAGAATATATATATAAAAGAAAAGATGGAGGAGAAATGTTGATAAGCTTATCAATAGAAATAGCTGACATCTTGTTCAATAGGAATTTGGCGACTATTCAGTTATAAACAAGTCGTATTGAGGCATATCAAAAGATATCAACTTCAAGAAACAATTAATATTATGAGTGGCTACAGTCATTGGACCGAATGAAATACCATTCAAAATTTGGAGATGCAAGGCCTCTAAGAAGTTATTTGGTTTGCAGAATACTTAACAAGATTTTATGTACCGAGAAGATGTTGTATGTTTCTTCTTATTTATGAGAAAATTGAGACATATAATATTACTTAAATTATAAAAATAAGGGATTAGTTTGATGAGTCATACAATAGACACTTTTTACAATTGGGGGAGTATGATGGATTGATTTAAGAAAAAGAAGGGACATTTGCATATGATGTTTATTGATTTTTTAAAGGGTTAACATAAAATGCACGAGAAACAAAAGAGCTCATTTTCATTTATTTAAATTCTAAAAGACGTGTGAAAGAAGTGAAGACACAATTTAGGGAAAAATTTTTTTATCAATATCATAAACATCGATGCTTTTAGAGGATGACACAAGACAATGTGTTCATGGTAAATTGGAAGGTTGGAGACACACTTTAGGAGCTAAGGGTGTAAAGATTAAATGGGACAACTATTGAGCATATGAAATGTGATTTTATCTAGAATATTGTGAATAGAAAACTTCTGCATTTGTGAATGATGCTATAGAACTAAAGTAGGTTGAATGAAGGTAAGTACTAAACAAGATTTTGAAGTACCAACAAGATGTCGAATATTTCTTGTTATTTATGAGAAAAACGAGATATAGAAGATTATTTGAAATATAAGGATAAGAAGATTAGTTTGATCAGTCATATAGTAGATAATTTTTAACGTTTGGGGAGTATGATGCATTGATTTAAGGAGAAGGGACATTTGCAAATGATGTTTATAGATCTAGAGAAAGACTATGATAAAATCCACGAGATGTCCTTTGGAGAGTTAAAGAAAAGAAAAGAGCTCGGGTTCCATATATTTAAAATCCAAAAGACGTGTGAAAGTGGTGAAGACACATGGAAGTGAAACAAAATCTCTAGCTTTATAATCAACTTTGTTTATGTTATTTACTAATGCTATTATTTTAATGGGTTACACAGGACAATGTGTCCATGGTAAGTTGGAAGGTTGGAGAGACAATTTAGGAGCTAAGAGTGTAAAGACTAAATCAGACAAATATTGAGCATAAGGAATGTGATTTTATCAAAAATATTATTAATAAAAACTTGTGCATTTGTCAAAGGAAACTTATCAAAATATTACTTAGATATCTTGGTTCAATCAATGATAATATAAATGATCATGTTCCTATAGAACTAAAGTGGGTGAATGAATTGAAAGACTTAAGGAGTTTTATGCATTCCAGAACTACCCATTAACATTAAAACGAATGTTTATAGGACATCTATTTGACCCTCACCACAAAGAAAGGATGGGACTTAAAGACATTAAAAAAAAAAATCCGATTTGTAGTCCAATTGAAGAGATAGAATCTGAAATCATGAAATCATGTTGTAAGTGAGATAGATAGAGTGACACAAGATAATGGGTCCTTCGTAAGTTGGTAGCGTAAGTTGATAGCTCAGCAGACACAGGCTTTAGGAGGTAAGGGTGTAAGACTAAATACGATAAATATTGAACATATAGAATGTGATTTTATCCAGAATATTTTTAATAGAAAAATTACGCATTTGTGAAAAGGAACCTTGCGGAAAAGATTTATTTAGATATCTTGGTTCGACGAATATGTTCCTATAGAACTAAAGTTAGTAGAATGAAGTGAAAAAAAAAAAAAAATAGGAGTTCTATACATTCCAAATCTACCCATTAAGTGGTGAAAACGGATGCTTAACAAATGATTTTGAAAGAGAAGATATTGAGAGAAGGTACTCGGGTTATTCAAGGAGCACTTTGTTATATGTTGAATAATATGGCTCATTGGGTTCAAAAAGAAGCAAATGAGGATTTAACATGAGAAATTGTTAATTGTGTGACAAATAGGAGAACGAAAATATTAGGACATGTGATGCGTTGGATAATAATACTTGCGTCGTTAGAACGGGCGAGAATATATAAAAGCAAAGGTGGAGGAGCAATGTTGACAAGCTTATCAATAGCAATAATGAAGATCTGGTTTGAAAGCGTTTCAACAACTATTTAGTTATAAAGAAGACGTATTAAAGCACATCAGAAGATATGAACTTAAGGTAACTATTAAGATTGTGAGTTGGACCGAATGAAATACCAATAAAAGTTTGGAGATGCAAGGCCTCAAAGAAACTATTTGGTTTGCTAAGTACTTAACAAGATTTTTAAGTACGGAGAAGATGTCGTATGTTTCTTCTTATTTATGAGAAAAATGAGATATACAAGATTATTTGAACTATTAAGGATAAAAGGATTAGTTTGAAAAGTCATACAATACATGCTTTTTACCGTTTGGGGGAGTATGATGGATTGATTTAGGAAGGAGGAGGTACATTTGCATATGATGTTTATTGATCTAGAGAAAGTTTAGGATAAAATCCATGAAATATCCTTTGGAAAGTTATAGAAAAAAAAGAGCTTAGGTTCCATGTATTTAAAATCTAAAAAACGTGTGAAAGATGTGGAGACACATGGAAGCTTAACAAAAATCTTTATCTTTATAATAAACTTTGTTTTATGTTATTTACTGATTCTATTGTTTTAGTGGATCCCACAAGACAATGTGTCCATGGAAAGTTGGAAGGTTGGAAAGGCACTTTAAGAGCTAAGGGTGTAAAAACTAAATAGGACAAATATTGAGCATATGGAATGTGATTTTATCCAGAATATTGTTAATAGAAAACTTGTGCATTTGTGAAAGAAAACTTATCGAAAATATTACTTAGATATCTTGGTTTGATAAATGAGAATGATAGGGAGATTGACCATGTTCTTATAGAACTAAAGCTGGTTGAATGAAGGGAAGTACTTAACAAGATTTGTAAGTATTGAGAAAATGTCGTATGTTTATTCTTATTTATGGAGAAAACGAGATATAGAAGATTATTTGAACTATCAGGATAAGGGGATTAATATGAGACATACAATAGACATTTTTTACCATTTGGGGAATATGATGGATTGATTTAAGAAGGAGAAGAGACATTCGCATATGATGTTATTGATCTAGAGAAGGTTTATGATAAAATCCACGAGATGTCCTTGGGAGAGACATAGATAAGAAAAGAGCTCATGTTCCATGTATTTAAATTGTAAAAGACATATGAATGAGGTGAAGACACATGAAAGGGAAACAAAATCTTTATCTTTATGATAAACTTTGTTTTATGTTATTTACTAATACTATTATTTTAGTGGATCACACAAGACAATATGTCCATGGTAAGTTGGAATCTTGGAGAGTCATTTTAGGAGCTAAGGGTAAAGACTAAATAGGACAAATATTGAGCATAGGGAATGTGATTTTATCTAAAATATTGTGAATAGAAAACTTGCGCATTTATGAAAGAAAACTTGTCAAAATATTACTTAGATATCTTGGTTCCAAGAATGAGAATGATAGGGAGATGGATCATGTTCTTGTAGAACTAAAGTTGGTTGAATGAAGTGAAGGACTTAAGGAGCTTTATGCATTCCAGAACTACCAATTAACATTAAAAAGAAAGTTTATAGGACATCTATTCGACCCTCACCACAAAGAAACGATGGGATTTGAAGATATTAACAAGTTGAAGTCCATTTCTAGTGCAATTGAAGAGATAGAATCTAAAATCATTTAGTAAGTGAGATAGAAAGAGTGACAAAAGATAAATGTGTCCATGGTAATGGAAGCTCATACACATGCTTTAGGAGGTAATGGTGTAAGACTAAACAGGGCAAATATTGAACATATAGAATGTGATTTTATCCAGAGTATTGTTAATAGAAAAATTACGCATTTATGAAAAGGAACCTTGTGGAAAAGATTAATTTAGATATCTTGGATCGACGATTACGTTCCCATAGAACTAATGTTGGTTGAATGAAGAGAAAAAAACTTAGGAATTCTATGCTTTCCAGAATTACCCATTAAGTGATGAAAACGGATACTTAACAAATGATTTTGAAAGAGAAGATATTGAGAGAAGGTACTTAGGTTGGAAGCTAGAAGGAGCACTTTGTGAGATGTTGAATAGTATGGTACATTGTGCTCAAAAAGAAGCAAATGAGGTTTTAACACAAGAAATTGTTAATTGTGTAACAAATAGGAGAAGGAAAAATATTAGGATAGGAAACTCATATGATAATAATACCCGCGTCGTTAGTACAGATGAGAATATATAAAAGAAAAGGTCAAGGAGAAATGTTGACAAGCTTATCAATAGCAATAGCGGACATGTTGTTCGATAGGGTTTCCGCGAGGACCGTGACTATTCAGTTATAAATAGTCGTATTTAGACATATGAGAGGATATGAACTTAAGGAAACTATTATGATTATGAGTGGCAAGATAATCATTGGACAGAATGAAATATCAATCAAAGTTTAGAGATGCAAGGCCCCAAAGAAGTTATTTGGTTTGCGAAGTAATTGAGTAGATGTAGTATGTTTCTTCTTATTTATGAGAAAAATGAGATATAGAAGATTATTTGAACTATTAAGGACATGAGGATTAGTTTGAAAAGTCATACAATACACACTTTTTACCGTTTGGGGGAGTATGATGGATTGATTTAGGAAAGAGAAGGTACATTTCCATATGATGTTTATTGATGTAGAGAAAGTTTAGGATAAAATCCACGAAATATCCTTTGGAAAGTTATAGAAAAGAAAAGAGCTCAAGTTTTATGTATTTAAAATCTAAAAGACGTGTGAAAGATGTGGAGACACATGGAAGGTTAACGAAATCTTTATGATAAACTTTGTTTTATGTTATTTACTGATTCTATTATTTTAGTGGATCACACAAGACAATGTGTCCATGGTACGTTGGAAGGTTGGAAAGACACTTTAAGAGCCAAGGGTGTAAAGATTAAATAGGACAAATATATTGATCATATGGAATGTGATTTTATCGAGAATACTGTTAATAAAAAACTTGTGCATTTGTGAAAGAGAACTTATCGAAAATATTACTTAGATATCTTGGTTTGATGAATGAGAATGATAGGGAGATTGACCATGTTCTTATAGAACTAAAGTTGGTTGAATGAAGGGAAGTGCTTAACAAGATTTTTAAGTATCGAGAAAATTTCGTATGTTTATTCTTATTTGTGGGAAGAACGAGATATAGAAGATTATAAGAGGATTAGTTTGATGAGTTATACAATACACTTTTTACCGTTTGGGGAGTATGATGGATTGATTTAAGGAGAAGGGACATTTGCACATTATGTTTATTGATCTAGAGAAAGTTTATGATAAAATCCATGAGATGTCCTTTGGAGAGAGAGAGAGAGAGAAAGAGGTTGTGTTCCATGTATTCAAATTCTAAAAGATGTGTGCAACAGGTGAAGACACATGAAAGGCAAACAAAATCTTTATCTTTATGATAAACATTGTTTTATGTTTTTTTACTGATGCTATTATTTTATTGGATTACACAAGACAATGTGCCCATGGTAAGTTGGAAGCTTGGAGAGACACTTTAGGAACAAAGGATGTAAACACTAAATAGGACAAATATTGAGCATATGGAATGTGATTTTATCCAGAAAATTGTTAATAGAAAACTTGCGCATTTGTGAAAGGAAACTTGTCGAAAATATTACTTGGATATCTTGTTTCGATGAATGAGAATGATAGGCAGATTTATAACTGATGTATTACAATGAAGATGACTACAGAAAACTACAATAGAAGAACAGCATGCATTCACGATTTTGTTTGACAAAACGACAAGTCGATGATAGAGATCCAAGCATACGGTTTTTAGTTTCTTTTTCTTTTTATGTCAAGACAAAAATGAATTCTATAACAAAATGTACTGAGCAGAATAGGTGAGACAACTCCAAACTTACTTCTCCTGGTTTTCGAGCATTTATGGCATGCACATCAAGCTTGTAATTATGCTGTGGAATCAACATGGAAGCATCTGAGGACTGAACTTGGATATTCTGGGAAAAAAAAAAAAAGGTAGTTAGCCTTTAGAAATGACTCCAACCTACACACCAGTCAAAGGCAAACCTACAAAGCAGCACTACTGGTAATCTATATATTCAACAACCACCACCTATTTAGCATAAAAACAGAAACAAGAAGCGAATAGAAATGGAAGCAGATATTACCATTTAAAAAAAATGGAAACAATGTGCTTGGAGAACATTGCAGAGAATGATGTTGTATATGTACAAAAAATAACTATTAACCCTCTTCTTGGTCCATTTGTTTGCCTGTTATTTCCTTTCTTGGATGCCCCAAAAGATTTGTAAATCTACTTGATTTAATGCATTCATTCTTATATTTTTCCAAACATACTGTCCATCAAAGAAAGAACTAATGCATTAAAATTCACAATTAGCAATAAATGAGTATCCACTATAAGGACAATTTTTGAAGAATATAGTGCGATCCACAATGAAGACTCTTCTTAATCTAAATGTCATTTTCAAACCATGAAAACAATTGGAAAATGGGGGCATCTTTCATCTATAGAAAGGTTTTGAAAGTAGTTCAAAAACCTAGAATATTAAGATCCACAGGACCTCCTTCCAAAGAAGACAAATGAGATTTTTGTTTGAATATCAGATACCCCAAATTAAACTGGCATAACCAGGGGAGAGAGCGAAGTGGATATTCAAAGGGGGAAAATTAGAAATTTGAATCAGCGCATTAAAATGTCACGGAAAAGGAATTCCGATCAGCAACAATGGAGTGGTCAATAATAAGAGTAATTGAAAAGGGAAGTCTCACGAAAAGGAACCACTTGCCAGCTGAGAAGCCACCAGCCACAATAGACAGAGGAATATGGCTGCTGTTATGACCTGGTCTAAGTAGTCAATGAGAAAGAAGTAAGATCTGGATCTTGGCTTTTGAGGTTTGAGACATCTATTGCTTTGGACAAAACTATATGGGTGCACATAGAGAAAAGCAACGTGAAAGACGCCTAACATGTTTCCATGGACTTTAAGAAGTTTCCATGAAAAAAAAAAGGAAACTCGTAGAAAATTATTTGGAGCAATTCCTAAATGTTCTCGCAGTGTCAGTGTTTCAAAGAGTTCGCTGTCCAAGGCATTTCCAAGACCCTATGGATGATGGAAAAATGAATCTTTGATCAATCATCACCATTAGTAAGGGACGTGATTATAGACAAGAAAGATGACTAAGAAGAGATTCAATCACTAACTACATCAGTTCCAATATTATGAAATCAAGCTTTGACGATATCACCGACACATCTGCATATGGCACTGCTGGCTCCAAAGAGATTTCCAGTACTAGAATAAGCTTTCAACACCAGGGTAATAATATTAGCACCAAGAATAAATCTTGACATCAGACTTTCTTGAGATACTACCAGCTACCCTAATACTTTAACAAGAGAAGTAATTCATAAGATATTTCATCTGGATGCAAACAAAGGCCACACATTAAGAAAAAAAATAAAAACCAAGAAAAAAGGCACCACCTCATTCTTTCTACTCCATCGGAGTTGGCCTGTTCTACCCGCAAATGCATACATTGCAAAATGTCGTAAATCCACCGGTCCAGTGCTCTCCACTGACTGAAACAATTTCAATGCAGTATCAGCAGTAGCCCACTTATACAAGAAAGAAAAGTACTTGTCCTATCAAGCACTATCAGTGTGAGAGAGTTTGTGGGACCTATGCAACAATCCCCTTAATACAACAGAAATAAATAGGGAAAGAATATGCCCAGATGCAACTTTGATCGTGCAAGCTTTTCAAGCTTCAATATATTTTAATGAGTAATCAAAAGTTAGTTGATAAGGAACTTGTACCTCATTTTCACTAGCGCTTCTCCTATGCTCTTCCGCTGTTTTATCTGCCACAGCAATCTCTTCAAACGGGTCCAAGTACATCTACAGCATCATGAGAACACATAGGGGTAGAATAGTGAAGATGGGAAAAGTCATCTGCCACAACAATTGCACGGACCATGCATCAAGCCCAAAGGACATTCACATGAGGGAGCGTATTAAAATATAAAATATGTTATGAGTCTTCTACCACAATGACCTTTTAATAAAGTTAGTTCTAGAACAGTACCAAACCAAAAAGTAGTAAAGCATCCTCCATAGATAGTGGGCAAATACAAGTTAACAAGTCAATACGTAACCATAGCAATTAAAACCACACTAAGTTTTTTATTTAACCAATGACTTGTCTATGACTCTATATACTAACATAAGTTTGTTTATTTCCTTCCATAGTAGTACATATGCTAGAATAATTCGGCGATAATGTAGGGTAAAAGTCTTTAAGACCACATAACTTTCCAGGCTTGAGTTGCACTCGAGTATTCATTTATGAAAATTCACCCACTTTTCCAGCTAGACTTTAGTTGACTTATATATGATACGAGGGAGCCATGTAGAAGCAGAATTTAGATTCCTAGAAAAATGGGAATCTAATGAAAAAAAGGACATGAAAACAAAAGGATAACCAGCATAGAAAAATAGTTGACAGAAAGACCAAATAAACAAGGCATACATACATGTGGCTGCGCTTCCATCCTTCCACCAACAACAATTAATCCTGTATCTCCATGCTTTATGGTAAAATTAGATATAGAAATAGCAACCTCCCTGTGATGAGAATTATGTGGAAAATCCTCCTGTGAGAAAACCAGTCAAACACATGGATTAAGATCAGGATGACAAAGGAACTACTAACTAAAACAAAGTATTGATAGATTAGAATCAATGACCTGCAAATTCATTTCCCAAAGCTTTTTCAGATTGTGGTCAAAGCACATAACAGACCAACCAGATGTAACAACCACCAACACCTGCTTCAGTGGCTGGCCAGGTTTATAAACCCGATCAATAACACCAGTTGCCATCGCAACCGCTCGTCTACCAGATGTAACACGAACTTTGTCAGGCAGCAAGGACACTTCCGCTAGAATGCGTGCTTCACTGAATCCTTCATCCACACGTCTAGCATGAGGTTGCAGAACCTGGCAAAGAAGCTCATGTGTAAAGTCAACATATAGTTTGATGATGTCGGATATTATATTAGTGTACCCACAATTCAAGAGTAACTTTAATGTAAATTGAGATGTGAAACGTTAACCAGTGCATATTGGAATAACGAGGTCCTAAATATTTTCCTAGTATATAGGTATCAGATCAAGTATCCTGTTGGAAGCATAAGCATTGCCAACTGGGAAATACTAAGAACAGGATGAGCCACATGGTTGAGCAGCATATCCAACGTTAATAAGGTTATAAAAGCTGACAATGTCATATCAAAGAGAAGGAAAACATTTGACCACATATATTAAAAACAGGGGAGCAGATTAAATGTTTGACCTCGTGTTTATAAATTACAGCTAAAGATAATGAATCGAACAAGGAAAATTTGGGAAGATTACTCGAAGAAAGATTTAGGAGTAACTCGGTTTGTAAAAAGCTGGTGACTATGTAAATGTCACATGTATGATAGCCTAGGTAAATGAAAAAACCGCGTTCAAAAGGCCCCTGTACTAGCTAGGCCCATCACACAAATCATGTTGTATGAAGTTTTGCAACATTTCAGATGGAAACCTCCTGTCCTAAGGTTCCATAAATTCAGCAACTTCTCAATAGCCAAATTTTGTTACCTACCCAGTGAAGTACTCATTGAGACGGCATTAAGTCTCGCATAACAACTGAAAGCAATTTAATTGTGCCCCCAATCCAGACAGGAATATGCTAATCGTTTCCTTCAATCAATTACAGCCCGCCGTACAAATTTGTGACTCAAATGCACATTATCTCCACAGGACGAGAAGCTCTTCAAAAAATTATTGTCTAAAACATTTGTTTAGATTCCACCTCAGCCTTTGCACATCAACCTCCC
>JAOWBR010059726.1:0-15327 GCA_028571145.1 Dionaea muscipula
TGCAGAATTTGAACTCGTGACATTTGGCCATGCCTGCTCTGATACCATGTGAAAACTCAATTGAGTGGTTTCTCGGTGAATGAGAAAGACCACTGAGAAACGATTTTATTTATAGATTCAGTGGTCTTTTGAGAAATCACTGAATTGAGTTTTCACACATATCTAGTTCTTAACTTTAGTTCAAGGATTGAAGCGGGTTGTAGATGCTGCAGCTGTGCATCCGCTGCTGTATTTGTTGCATTTGTTTCCCGTATCTTTGGAGATGCTTCTGAGAATTTTATGCCGCATATTGCTTTACTTGTGTAGCTTATAGAATATCCTGAAAGTGACCTGTTGATTGGAGAAAGGGAAGAGGAGGTGGAAGCTTGGGTTTTTTGCTGGTAGAATCTATGATATTAATTTAAGTACCATAAGAGAGTTATTGTACTTTTGTGTGCTTTTCTTATTTGCTTGTTCCTCATTGTTTTCTACAGGTAGGTGACCACAGAATTGTGGGGGGAAATCAAAGTTAGATTGCAACATGTGAAGCCACATTCGTTGATTCCAGTTAAATTGCTTTTGCCTATGGTGGCGAGCAGAGGCAGATCCATTATGTACAATGGATGGAGGGCAATTGCACTCCCATTAAAAAAAAAAATTGCTATTAATAAAAAAAAAAATATTATGCAATTGTTTTTTCTTTTTTTTATGTTGCATCCCATCCGAAAAAAGAAAAGGAGCTCACCATATTTGAGTTGAAGTTACTTATTTGTAAGATTTGCTTGGGTCCTTTTTTATCAGTTTTCTTCTTTTGACACAACCAAAATTGCTTAAACTTGCTATATTTTATCTTGTCGAGTTTTCAAGTGTTGAGTTGATAGGTTTTGTATATCAGCTTGAGAACTTTATTGTTGATATGCGGAGGGATGAAAGATTTTGGATATTAAAGAATATTGAGGAGCTTTCTATAAAGCTTGTTGAGACAAAGAAGTATGTATTGTATTTAAAAGTCTATTTGTTTCTAAAATTAGTGTTGTTTTTCCCGTGACAACTGTAAACGTCAAAAAAATATTTTCTGTTATCATGATTTTTATAAAGAATAAAGTCTATAATAGTATAAGAGATCAATTATTAAATTATTATTTAGTTAATTATATAGAGAAAAGTATCTTTTTTAGTATTAGTGATGATAATATTATAAAAAACGTAGATTTTATTTTTTCTAATAGCTGAATTTATAATCGTAGTTTTTTTCCGTCATAAGGGAGGGTTTTTTCAATAAAAAAAAAATTAAAGGTGTAGTCCTTTTTTTTTTCTTTGAAAAAAAATTATAATTTTTTTGAGTCAGTCACCCCTAAACTCTACACACATTGAGGCTGATGGTGCTGGGAGTGAATTAATGTCGAGTTCACACCCTATCAGATCACAATAGTTTTATCAGAAACTTGCGCAGTGATGCATTTAATCGATATTTTCTCATCAAATAATTGCTCTCCAGATACCAATCTCCTTGAAATCATGTACAATGCTCATCTAGCGTCGCCCACATGAAGCTGATGCTCAACTTTATGCTGTTATCTACAAAATGTACATCTAAAAAAAACAAAGATAAACCTGTAAAAATCTATGAAATTTTGTTCCAGAAGCCTTCAATCAATCAATCAATGAAATAATATGTTAGCCTCCTTGTACTAGTATTATTCTGTGCTCAGTAGTCAGCATGTAGGAAGCTCTCATAAGCTGTTCCTTTAAGGATCCTGTTTATGTCGTCCCAGTTTGTAATGTGATCACGGAGCTGGCCTTTATGTATTTTCACGTGACGGCTTGTTAGGGTCATATGTGGTAGACCTAGGAAATCTTGCACGTCAATGAGTTTCTGCAACAAAAGTAACATATTAGGAGTTTGTTCATAGAAGAAAATTGTTGGGTTTTCATGGGAAACTTGAACATGAACAACATAAGGTACATATACAGTCTAATTCTATCCTTGCCAGCTTCAATTTATTCAAAATAGTGAATGATAGTTGTAATGAGATATTGGAGTGATCCGCCCGAGCACTTTTACACATTTACTTAATACTTACCGTGTGGTTGAAGACGAGATCCTCATAGTATAGAATAATATTCCTTGTGCTGCGGAAGGACTCTAAGGCCCTCGCAGCAGCGAACTCCATTTGGTGCAGTTCAGATAACAATGAAGTTGGGTTGATAAAAGGCTTGTATTTGGAAAGTGTATCTGCCTGCATGCAGCAAAGCATAAAGTAGCTAATTAACAGATCAAAATCACACGCAAATTCACCCGGTACAAGAGAAAGAAGAAGGGAGATGGAGGCAAATTAAGACCTCTTCTAATGAGTGCACATGGGACTTGTGAGTTCCGTTCAATAGCTTAGCATGGCGATCAAAGGAGTTGGCTAGCAAAGATACCATCCTGCGCAATAGATTCCTTCTGAATAGAAATATCAAAGAGACACCCTTTGCATTGAAGTACTCCAATATTTCTTTGTGGTGCTCCATCAAGCCCTGCCACATATTCTAATTAGCAAGTTCCTAACAGAAACAAGAGTTGCCTTGCCAGTACCATATCGGGAAATCAGTGAGCAATATGAATACCACAAAAGAAATTAATAAGCAGCAGCATTGTTTACAATACCTGATTAATCATCCACTTGAATCCAACTGCTGCAGAACATTCATTCTTGGAAGCACTACTGGTCCAATCCAAACTATAGACTCTATCAAGGGTTTCAAAAATGGAGGAGATATTGCTTCTCCTCTCTTTAATCGAGAATATCTCCCCGTTGGAGCTCACATTCACATGACTATTTAACAATGTTTCAAACCACCCACTTCCTGATCTCTGCACCGTTATGATCACAAAGAACCGAACAGGAATATCAGCACATTCTTCCCTGAATATATGCATGCACGCCCCCGTTCGTTAGCCAATGAGAAACAGGCAAAATCACAGCTACAAGGGGTTGAAAATGTTGATTACCTCCTAAAAGATCGGGGCTGTGGGTAACGAAGGTAAGGAGCTTCAGTCGGGCAAATACGGTAACCATCACAAGAATTACCCTCAAAGATCTTAACCAAAACTTTTGTTTGAGCCCTGACCTGCTTTAGGCAGATTGAGTATATATAAACCCCACAGGCCATAGCAAAGACTAGCATTAGCATTCTTGATAGAAAGGAAGGCGCTTTAGGATACTTGACAACCAATACATCCTGTCAGCAGCAGCAGCAAACATAGCCATTAGCCAAATCAATCAGCAATCCGCCTTCTCATTGAAACACGCAGATAAAATCCACAAGGCAGGGCCATAAACCGTAGCTTCTATGTCTTTTCTTGTCTGATGTTGTTTTGTTGAGTTGGTTGTGTGGGCAGGGTTGGACATGATATCCTAGGTTGGGAGGAGCCATTACACTTTTTTGGTCGCTGACCACCCTTTGTGTTCCTTGACAACATTGATGTGTTGTCATGGACTGTTAGGACATACCGAACAACAATATAATTTCATAGTGTGAGGGAGACTCCAAAGTGAGCTTCCACTTTTTTCACAAGAATGTGGACTCCCCACCACCTTTGGATGAGAAAAGATCAAGAGCCCAGATATTTTCCATAATGGGCTCATTTTCCAACCGCTTCCTTTTTTTTGAAAAACATCTGGGCCCTTGATTTTTTCTCATCCAAGGGTGGTAGGGAGTCCATACTCTTGTGGAAAAGTGGAAGCCCACTTTGGAGACTCCCTGTTCATAGTGTTACCTTTATATATACATTTAGTTACCGAAAAAAAATAATCTACAAGGCATTTCTCCAACTAATGAAATAAGATCAGCACATAATTGAAGGGAAATGTAAGATACACATGGCAGAATAAGCCAGAAAAGTTTTTCTGCAACATAGGATAGAATAGAAGACCAGCATTAGACCTTGGTTACAGCAAGCACAAAACATATAGCTAAGTAGCTAACACCCTAAAATCAGAGGGAGGGGAAGGGGGGGAGTGAACAAAATCTGATCTTGCTAATGCTCAATTTACCAGCAGAAAACAAGGAAAGTCAAAAAATTTGAAGAACAGAATTATAAATATTACCTTCCATTATGCCTAACCAGTAACCACCCCAAAAAAATCACACAAGAGTGGAAGAAGGAACACATTATAACAACCGCTCATCACAGATTCACATTGCCTCCCCAGAAAACAAGACCCAGAAATGCACCCAAAAAGCAAAAAATTTACTGTATAACGGTCAAATAATGGTGTGAGAAGTACCTTACGAAAGGAGAAGAACATCTCAGCCATCTCATCAACAAAGCAAAGGGATCCCAACCCAAATTTGCTACATTCGAGTTCAACTATCAGCTGCCAGAAACCCTTCAAACCAGTAAAAGCCAGCTCTCTTTTTTCAAACTCATCGCCTGCAGAAAATACAATCAAATAATAGGTGATTATATTGGACCCAAAACTGGTCACTTTATTTGAGGCAAAATGACTTGTGAGAAAGGTCAAACCCAGACTAGGAGGGGGGTCGCTGAAGAAGGGAGAACCGGAGAACGTGACGTGATGGCTAACGTGTTACGTTTTTGGGGTGTTTTCTGTTTTTCCTATGCTTGAGAATCACCTGAAATTGAAGACTTGTCCCTGGTTGTCGACCCTATATATTTATGGTGTGTGCAGATCCTTGTTGGTTCGTAGTAACGATGGTTTCAGTTCGAAGATGGTGATATTTTTTTTGGGGGGGAGGTCCCTTATCTTGAAATTATGATGATGCTCGAAAAATATAGGATTATAACGAAAAATTATTGTGTTTTGGTTGTATGAAATCAGAATCATTAAATTTTTTAAGGATTATAAATAAATGATGATGCATGAGATTTAATGATGTAGATGATGTGAAATGAATGATGTTTTTTTTTTCTTGGATAACTCAAATGTACGGGTTAATTTACGTGCAACTCGATTAATTTTGAGAGATTAAAATGAATGATATAGACGATGCTATATACAATTACTAGAGATTATGCGTGCCTTCGGCGCTATGAATATTTTATCCCCTTGAATTAGTTAAAAATAAATTATAAAAAAAATTATTTTTTCCTCTTCCACAATTAATATATGATGTCTACGTGGGACAATGTTTTTTAAAATTCAAAATACATTCTTAATTATAATATAGATTATATAATTTTGTTGTGCTTGTATCATTACTCGATCATGCTAATCTCTAGCCCCCACGGTTTTGGTCGAAGCCTATTTCAGAAATTTTTGTCTGGATTTTTTTCCCCTCTTTAAAAAATTTGTGATTATCAAGTGAGGAGATAATTTTCATATTACAGTGACTTAAAAGTTACCGACGAATTACATCAGGTAAAAATGTTCAAGAGTTAATTAAAATGTGCATGGCAACATGCGTCGATGAGCTAAAACTCGACGGTCTAAAGCAAGAAGTTGTGACGACCCGTCATTTGAAACTGAAAGTTTTTTTTTTTTTTTTTTGATGACTTAGGTATTCAGACGAACCCGACTACTTATGGAATATCAATTCCACCGGACGCTTACGGGGGACACAATTTAAATCAAAGCAAAACTTTCTACGTCCATGGTCATCTGAAAGGCTAGAACTTGAGGTGCCGACGTAGACATCTATTTTTTCTATAAATACCCGGCCCCCTTATCTCGAGAAAATGCACGTAATTATAAGTATCTAATTTAACTCTTACTTTATCAAATTCAGTTTTAAAATTTTATCTTGATTGACCTGAGCATTGAAACGATCCCCCTAACACAACTCTCAAAACCCATCTAACGGTTTGTCAACTGTGTAATACGTCTTATGTGCTTATCTCAAACTCGTGTTAGGTACCTGCTCGGGTGAAATGTTGACAAATATACTACTAAAATAACTTTCTATTTCGCAACCTTTCCCAGATGTACTTCAGACTTTGAGAATTTTATGGGCTAGGCCAAGCTAATGAAATGTTGACAATGTCAAATTGGACCTAGCCCGGTTAGTAATTTGATTTCAAATTGTCTGCATCATGTAATACTAAAAAGGGAAAAACAACAGGATTTTGACAAGAATACTTTGTAGGATATTAATAGTTATTGATGATTGGATAAAATCTCAATTCATTACACGCACTTCATTGAATGTTAATTGCCTAACATATCTTGAGGTCCATCTCGATAATCAAATATAAGGAAATGCTTTATAACATGCAACTCTTTATGCTTTGGGTTGACAAAGTCAAATGAGCCGAACACTCATAAAGATATCAATGCGTCGACTGAGTGATATAATTTTAGTAGGGATAAGATCAATATTCACTACCCAAGTGATCTAGATCAGTTACCTAATATTAAATACGTTTTTAGCTTTCCGTTTCATTCTTTAGACTTTTTACATTGTCTTTTTAACAGTTTGTTACTTATAAAAATTACAGTCTAATGACATGATAAGTTTATATAAAAAAACAATGAGATTTTTAATCGTTATCAGTTACCAAAACTAATTTTGAACCTGAACAATCCTAATCGTAATCCAATATATAATGATACAATTATCGTGATGTGGATTTTTAAATATAATGTGATTGTGTTTTGATTACATAATATTATCCTTTAAAAACATCCCCTAAACTTGATACTTTGGTAATGGTATGTTAGGTTTGAATCAGATTTTATAGGGATTTCTAGAGGCGAGTTTTGAGCAGGTGACTGTAGATAACTCATACTCATAATTTTTAATGTCGTTAATAAATTTTATAAAAATATTATGTAATAATAACTTCAATAAAACTACCTCCTTCATCAATAAAAGTTATATCATCCATTTGAAACTTTCTGTTTCCACGTTCAATAATCATTATACAATCCTCTCTCTATCCATCCTATATTTTTCCATCCACTCTAAAAATCATTACACAACTCTCTTACTGTTCACCCTCAATTTTTACTTTTATTGCTGCGGTTGCTCTTAAAATATAAACTTTAAAACCTAAAAAAGTTCAGGACTGGTTAGGGAAGGGATCAGGTTCAAATAATACGTTTCTATTTGTTTTGCTCCACAGTTATTCCAGACCATCAGTTCCGAACCCTAATTTCTAACTCTAGCCATAGTTGCTAACTTTACATGCTAACCCTGATTCCAAACTTCAGTTTCAAAACCTTAATGTTATAAATCAAAGTTCCAAAGCCTAGACCCAGAGTCCCAGACCAACATAGGTTCCATTATCTACATTGAGGGAATCCACAGAATCTTGAATTTTTACATTTCATATCTCAAATGAATACTATCAAATTTTTTCCTAAGAATAACGAAATAATTATCAGAACACCCCGAGAAAATACAAAATATGTATACCTCTACCCCGCACCCCAACTTATTAAGTCGTAGTATATCTACAAAAAAAAAATAGTCAAAATACAACAAGAGGCTATCTAAAATCAAACACTCGAAAAATTCAATGTCCGAGTTACCATTCCATCCTCTCACTACGCAAATAACTGCTGGATAACAGTCTCAGCATCTCCATTGTATTGTGCCAAGAGGTGGATAGCATCAGCTCGCGGCAAAGCAAGAAATTCCTGAGTGAAACCAATCAGCACCAGTTGATTAACAAAAGAGCACCACTAGCACGGACAAGAAAGCGAAAACGATGCCAATTGCAGTATCCAAATCCAGTTCAAATATTCCATAAGTGTCCAGCTTAATACAACTTTCAAAGGATTTTCAAGAAACACGCACTCAGCCCGTGTATTCTTTATGGGAAGACTCTTAGGTTATGCTTTCTTAGAAAAAACAGTATGTGACCTTTATTTTCTCAAAAACCATCCTGGGATGACAAAATTAAATGGAAAAATGAAAGAAATACAAAAAACACAAAGAAAGATCATGCAAGCCGTTTTACATAGTGAAAAGCTGTCATAAGAAATAAAAGAATAAACAGAAACACAAAGAGTTCAGTAATTCGGTCGTCTCATAAAATGTTGTGGTAAAATAATGATGCATGCTTAAGGTCCCGACGAATAGACTCGGGAACACATATGAGAAACAACATATTTGGCTTCTGCACATGCAAATAAATAGTCGCCTAAAAAAACAAAAAAAAACACTTATTGAAGACAAGAATGAGATCAGTGCCAAACTCACCATCACTTTCAGAATAGCACCTTCATCGCAAAGGTCTCTCGAAGACACTTGAGCTGAACTATCACCATCTTCTGCCATCTTATTGCCTGAAGAAACTGTAATCTGGGATGATCCTTGAGTGCAGGTATCTGCATTTGACTGGGATACAGCATCAGGAAGCAATGAGGGAATGGCTTTCAAGGAATCAATCTTCAATAATGATTCAAAAGGATCTTTGCACATTTGAAGCTTGAACCACTCGTTGTGGGTGTAGAGTGTAGCTCGCATGATTTTCATAAGTTGCGGTTCTTCAATTTCCAACCTCTTTCCAATCGCAACCTATGAAAGAGACAAGTTTCACAAACATACTTAAAGCTCATTAGGGAAATAGATATTCACAAGCAGACCCTCCTCTCCCTTTAATACCAAGACAGGCCAAAGCAGTAGCTTTGAGCAGGAAAAACAGGTAATATGCAAGTCCTAGCATGTAGTTTGACATAGTAGCAAGGAGATGAGAAGGCAGAAAAGAAACATCAAATCACAGCAATGAGAAGGGTGTCGTGGTTAATGAGAACCAATCATCAGCACTTTTTCTATCAAGTCGGTTGAAGCACCAGTTTAGTTAAATCAACACTTAGTTGATAATCAATAAAATTTCTCTCTCGTGGACCAGAAAATAAAATAGAAAAAACAGGACAATGATTGAAGATGGAATTCACTCCAACAATTCAGGCCTTGCTTGGATGGTGTATAAGGGAGAGGGATAGCATATGGTAGGGGGCATATGAGGGGGTATATTGCCAAACCATTATTTTGCATCATTTGCCCAACATAAAATATGGAGGGAGAGATGTATAAAATCATCATTTGAGGTATATTAGCTTTCGCTAGGCCTGAAGCCAACGAAAACTAATACAGCTCCATATCTTTTATTCTTTTCTGCTTTTTACAATGGACCCCACCTTATCCCCTTTTATATTACCAAATCCTTTTTTTGACATCTTAATCCCCCTTCTATAAACATCACATCAAAGAAGACTCATCTTCCAAATATAATACGCCCTCTATATCTTATCCCTCTTCATAACTAATACACCTCATTTTATACACCATCAAATCAGCCCCTCAGTTCGCTCAAACTCCACCTTATTAGTATGTATGGGGACCACATAACACTCACAAGATGGAGTGTGAGAGGGAGTTGGAGTGACAATATCATTTCCTCTTGGAGTAGTGATATATCTCAAAGACAAGATCAGCACCTGGAGTGAACTTGCAAGACAAAGCAAGGGCAAGTCCGTCTTAAATGCAACATGATTAGGAGTGAGCAATGCCAGCAGTGTCTCTTTCAAAGGCTTCAACAAAGCAGGATCAGTGGCAGCTAAAGGACCTAAATGAGAGGAAGCAACCTTCAGAGCACCAGAGTAATCACCAGAACTAACCAGCTTCAGAAACTCAACCTGAAACAGAAAACATTCACAATATGATACAACTTACTCAAAATATAAACTGTGGCAACAGGGTTCGTCCCTGAAACACAAACGTAAGCTCCATCACCTGCTTCAGTTGGAATAACAATATCGGGTTCTGATAAAAAAAGCAGGGATCCATCGCATTTACTTCTTCCACAACTTCTGTGACCATGCCTTTACCTGCTAGTTCTTTCACTCCCAGCATATATTGATACTTATCTTCCTTGTGTTGAATTATATCAGAGGTGCAATGCTTTTCAGAGCCCTGCAAAATATTATTTGGCAGATTCAGAAAAAATGCAGTTATTTGACCTTCAACATTTATTGTACACTTCTTTTTTTTTTTAATTAGGATATATTAAGGACTGCACGCACCCCCTTGGGCATAATTTCATCAAAAGGAACCTTGTTAAGATCTAACTCATAATTTCTCCCCCTCCACCTTTTGCGACTCCTCTTATCATCAAAAGCAGGATTTCTAATTCTCTGCGAAATCCTCAAAGACTTGGGTTGGTGGGATCCACTGGTGCTACAATCCTCAAGGTTGCTAGTGGTTTCACAGGGGAACCGCATCTCCCCATCTGTATCTTGGACTGTATCTGTACTAGCTTCAGAACCATCCAACTGAGTATTACTGCGTGAAGATTCACAATCAGATTGCTTACTGTTACCAAAGTCCATCTCAACGGAACAGTTTCTTGATGAACATGTTGCCTCTGGCTCCAAGGAGGGCTGCTCTCCAGAACCTGCAGAAAGGATGTCGCTGACGGAAAAAAAGAAAAGAAAAGAAAAAAAGTACGGAAATGAAATAGAGAACTGAAATACAACAAAGATTATGAATTCACCTGAGGAGCAAGGAACCACAGGGTGAACAATTCCCCGATAAATACAGTATTCTAGGACAAGTTCATCGAGAGTGGAAATATTCAATCTCATCCGGCATAATTCATTCTGTTAGAAATGCAAAGAAGTTAGGATTCATTGGAGTAATTTAATAAGCCCAAAACAACTTGACCCCCAACAGCTACCAGAAAAATAAAGGTACTTCATGATAATTCATCATCATCATCATTTCCATGACAACATCCCACTAAGTTAGGTCGGTCACATGTATCCAAAGGACACATGCACACAAGATCCGACAATTATAGTCTGCTAGATGTCGACTACCTCACACTTCATGATAATTCTAGATCATCATCACTTCATGATAATTCTAGATCATAAATCAACAAGGGAGAATAACCTTTAACATAAATAACAAGCACGATTCGATATGGGGAAGCATCCTGACAACTTTAAATGAGAGTATCCTAATGGAGTCTTGTGGTCAAAATGCTTCTCCTATTCGGCACAGGCCTCAAGATATGAAATCTAAAGTGAATCGGACAAAAGGATCATGCTCCACGCTATAAGTCGAGAAAGAGATAGGGCATCATGTGGTTTAGGACATGAGCCTTCCATCAGGTGCACATCATATGTGGAAGAAACCTGACAAGTAAGAGCATCTCAACTGCAACATGCTATATTTGCCAATCCAAACTTATTTTTTTGGCTATGAATAGTGACAGTTTACTATAATTTGTCAATATCACTCTGGTGCTATCATGTTATATTTTAGCGGTTTTAATTTTTCCTACCATTTTCTCAACTACCTTTTCTAAATTTAATTAATTAACATAAACTAATAGAATTAATTAACATAATTTTCTACCAATTAATTTTCTACCACCTAATTTTCTGCTCATGCCTCAAAGAATTAGCAGGAAATTCTCGTTGCTCAAAGAATGAAACAAGGTCACCTTCACCAAGGCAACTATCTCATCAATCTCTCATAAGCTCACCCTAACACTGAGCTTGACACATAAAGGCTTTATCCTTATAAAGATTGGCAAGTGTGAGTATTTAGAATATGTAAATTACAAATGCAATCTGTATCCAATTGGTCCAACGATCACACTTTTTACTAGGTTTAGTTGATTTACTTTGAGGGAAAAAGTATTTGAACCTCTGTCTCCCTTGTCTCTGATTCTACAAATTTCATGTACCCATAATGCAATTCACTGACGTGCAGAAACCCAACCCGTTTGTTCTTCTATCGGAGTGTTCTTTACCCTTCAATGTTAGTTAGTTTAACTTGATATTCAATATTCCTCCCTTTATTGAATACCCAGTTGTGAATTTCGTGTCAAAATATACATTGTGTGCAATTTTGGAGTAGCCCCTGCCGTTCAATCTCAATCTCATTAGGTTAATGCACATTTCTGTCCCCAAAACCTCCACCCGCAGCCATCTCAACATCCGGCCAAAACAATAAATAAAAATCCAATGTTTATTCACGACACCACAAAATCGACCACATAAATCACTGGATTGGGACGAATCGAAGTGGATTTAAGCTTTACCTCAAGATTTGGTCGAAATCAAGTCTCAATCGTCCATTTCTCCTTCTCGGCTCTGCGTCGACGGCTCGCGTGCACCGCGCTTGCCTTGCGAGGTGTTGTCCTTCGTCTGACGCTCAGCCGTTGTCGGCCGGCTATCTCTTCCCCCTGCCGGTAGCTCACTCGCGACTTCGCCGACAACAATGGCAGGAGGAGAAGAGAGAGAGAGAGAGAGAGAGAGAGGGAGAAATGAGACAGGCGATGTGGCGGGAAGAAATGAGAGAGGCAAGGTTGCAATGTGGCGGGAAGAACATTTATGTTCTTCCCACTCTCAAAATATTTGTCTATTTATTATCCATCCTTCAATCTAGGGCCAAGAAAAAATCCAAGAAATATCTAAACTAAGCCTAATAATGTAGCATTTATTTCGTCCCCGTGAGAGGTTCAGTATTGAACCCTGCACCACCAGAAATTCTCTGGCATCTTGACGATTCTGAGAAGAACCAATAAGCCCGGAATGACTCATTTATGGAATTGGAAGAAATCAAGCAAATTCTCATATAACAATATAGATTAGAACAAGTTCGTCGGGCTGAAGTAGCAAAAATAAGAAACTTAAACTACATCAACGTGGAATCAAATCAACCACCTAGCGGCATCAGCTGTTTTCCTCTCACGATGTGACGATGAAGTTTAAAAAACAGAAAAATGGTATCTTGATCACCAAAATAAAGCAGACTACATAAGAAATCTGTATATACAATGCAAGAGTCCTCTCCCACAGTAGCACATAAAATATTTCAAAACAAACAAAAACAAAAGACTTGAAAAAATAAGTAAAGGAAGTTAATAACCTGAAAAGCCTGGGACAGGTCACCTTTAGCAACTCTCAAACTATCTACAGCTTTTTGCCTAGTAAGCTCCACAGCATGAGCAAGAGCTTGTATATCCACCTGTATACATTCAACAACCCACAAATTAGAACGTGACAAGGCAAATCAGGATGCAAAGACAGCACATAACTTATTTCAGGAAGGCTTCAGCAGAATGAATGCCATTTGAAATCCCTACCGGAATATGTTTCAGAAAAATGAGTAATCTCACCTCATTAAATGGAGGGGCCTCAGAAAGAGATTCCTGTGGTATGGCAGGGGGATCTCGTTCCTCAAGAAGCAACCTTTGGGTAAGATCTGAGATGGGAGAAGACGTTCCTTGATGAAAGCAAAATGCTTTATGCACACTGATTAAACCAATATTAAAATCAGCATAAGTGCTTTATATAAGGAGAAAAAAATAAAAGATTTGTGAGACAACACGACAATTACCTAATCAAGTATCTTAATGCCATCGAAAAGACCGGATCATATGCATGTAGATGTGCTCTGAAGATGGAGGACATCAACCCAGCAATCTCAAGCCTTCGATCCTCAGACCACTGGTACACAGATGGAACAAGTGTTAAAACTCCAACATAACATTCACACTCATTAATATATCTGTTATCCAACAATGTGAATTCTGCATAATTTATGGGGGCTCCTCCCTCTAGAACAACATCAACACAAGCTAATGCAAGCATGGGTTGTTTCCCAATACGACAACAAAATGGAACAACAGAATATCTTAATGGATGTCAAAAGGTAGGACCACAAGGTGCTGTAACAAAACAATAAAGAAACAAAAAAGTTTAAGGTAGAAAGAATTCTACCATCTAGCCTTTGGGGAGTTGGACATCTATTCACGACCCTTATTACCCTCCGACTTTGCTACACCGAAAACAATTATTTTGCCCCCAAAAAACACCAGCAATGACTTATCTATAATTTCACACAAAGCTACAGCCCTTTTCAGCAACCTATAATTGGCATTATCTTGGCCTAACAAAGCTTTCACTGTCACTTCTTGGATTTGATACTATCTTAAATACAAAGCCAATAAACTGGCTTAGTAGGTAACAGAAAAAAAGTATGAAAAGTTGCATAGATCTGTGTAGAGTATTCGGTATCAACATGTTGGTGATGAAGAACCAAGGAAAAAGAAGAGAAAATGCTAGGAAAAAGGAAGAATATAAGCAAAGATTATGTCAGTCAAATCTAAATAGCAGTTGATTAACTACAAAAAAGATGGTGGCTGCTATCATGTTCAGTGTCCCAACATATGATGATGGAAAGATATGAGACATCATTGCTTGAAAATAATCCTACACAGGAGGAGACCAGGCTCCAGAAATTGTCGTGGCACAGTAAAATTAGACAAGTGTGATGTCCTGGCCCTCCCAACCACACCTTAATGAGCCATTTTATCCTCTCCAATCCGAAAAAATTAAGCACGGTTGAGAGAGATTGAAACTCATTAAGCCTATAATCTCAATCTCTTCTCACCCCACCCATATGAGATTGAGGTATCACAATCTCCCAACTTAAAGTACTGGTGCCCTCATCACGCCTAATCAAACGTAAATCAAATGACACTCGGTTCCACCACTAGCCTGAAAATCGTCCAGCTCTGTGACACTTTTGCCCACCACATCAATCTCATCAAAATTGGTCCACTATGATACCATTTGTAAGCTCATCATAATTGGTCTACTATGATACCATTTGTAAAACCCTATGCTCGGAGTCCTACTAACCACATCTTAACGAATAATTTTATCCTCTTGAGTTCGAAAAGGTTAAGCGTTGTATACAGATATGAAACCCATTAATCCTATATTAAATCTCAATATCTTGTCATTCACCAATGTGAAATTGAGGTATCACAACAAGTCAGTATAAACTGGGATAAAAGAAGTGTGAGAGGATTTTCCATGAGAATTGAGATACTAACATAAACATAACAAGAAGCATTCGATCATGCCTTTTTGTTAAATCATGTTGATGCACTAAACAATAATAGACACACACACACTCAGCCATCTACAAAGGTCAGATTGATGTTCGAAAATCCTCGTTGAAGATAGGTCAATCACCTACTTTTTCATATCCGGAAAGGAAACTCTGAATCCTACAATCCTCACTAGAATACGGGAAACAGAAACTACAATAAACCAAAAAATAGTAGGGCAAGACGTAGGGAACATACCTCATTGGCCACAGGAGAATTTTGATAATCTTTATCGTATATGAGGGCAAGAAGGACATGCTTAAACTCCTCATATGCTTCCTTAAAATCATGGAAGAAAAAAAAGCCTCTCAGATTTCAAAAGATTAACAAATCTCCTCATATTTAACAATTTGATACTCTCGAATCACACTCTGGGTAAAATCTTCATTCTGAACTACACATTCAACCATTTCAATGAACTTATTGTAGCGCATTCAGTTACATCAATCACTCAAACAAGTTCTAGTCAATCT
>JAOWBR010059837.1:0-15324 GCA_028571145.1 Dionaea muscipula
AATAGTATTAATTATCTAAAATATTATAAAAAGTAAAAATAAATAAAAAAAAAACTGCATTGAAATTCAGGCTTAAACTCGATATAGTACTGGTTGAACTTATCGAGTCGAGATCTAACCTTGTCTCTGTGAGCTCGTCAAGTTCGAGGACCAGCTCGAGCTCGAGCTCGAACTCGTTATAATTAAACAAGCTTAGCTCGTTTATAAAGATACTCGGCTCGGCTCGGCTCGTTTACACCCCTACCGTGATGTTCAGTGAAGAACACAGTCGTGTCTCATTAGACACGGGCGTGTCGAGTCCCAAAATCTGTTTTTAAAAAAGGCTGAAAGCTCTACTGAACGAGGCACTTCTCTTCTTCGAAAATCCATCTTCGACCAACATGAGAGAGAGGCGATTTAGAGTCCTTCAACCGTGGAGAGGAGGTCGATCAAGAGATGTTCAAGAGTGCAATCGATCTTTGAGGAATCAAAAGCAGCCTCCGTAGAAGAACCGTGGATTCATCCATTGCGATCATTCTTCACGCAGCCGGCGCTTGAGGTCCGAGAGGAGGGTGGAGAGTGACAGCCCACTTGGGACGCATAGATCTTCTACATCTCTTTGGTTCGTTTTTTTGTTTGGATTTAGATTTCGTAGTTTTATGATTTTGGTTCTGGATTTCCCTTGTGATCGAATTTGTTCATGGTTGATTTGTGAGATCGATGTATTTTATCTGTGGAGATTATTAGAACTGGTTTTATTCATCCATTTGTTCGATTGACAACCGTCATTTGGTTGAGACTGAATTGAATCCGTAGATTAATTTGCGTCAAATCATCTCCCTGCATCATCTCCCTGCATGCTAAGTGACATTAACTAATTAGGTTTACAAACTGTATCTGTTGTCTGCTAACTTTTCTGGAAATAAGGTTCAAACTCTGTCAGACAAACATAACTTAACCCTTCCAATCTGCAGGGTAATTGATAGTTTTGCTAAAAGTAAAACTTGGTCAAGAAATTAATTCCTGCAAGCAATCTTTATTAGCAGTGTCATTTGGGAAGCAACCTGATCTAAACTGAACCTAATTCGAACTTCCATTTATTTTACCTCGTTTTAACTACTTAATTTTCTTGTTAACATAGAAATCCAAAAAGATTTATTTTCCTGCAATTGAGTCATACTATTTCTTCCAACGCGAATAGGCTTTCCCTTGGATTTAACATCCCTAACTTCCACATCTGTATTGTGAGGTATTGTTTCATAATTTGGACGACACCAAACTCTGGACACAACCGCTTGAGGTTAGAAAGAGTGGGACGACCAAGAAGATTACGGAGATCAAGAATAGTAGAGGAAACCCTCAAACAAACCATACCCGATGAAACCATGTCTAACACATAGAGTTCACCTGATGTACAACGACCATGACCAATGACTGCTCTAGTCGAGCGATCCTGAATCTCACATAATTCATCGCGAAAGATAACACAACAATCATGAGTCCTCATCAACGCACTAACAGATAGTATATTGAATGGAAGAGTCGGTAAATACAAGACCAAGGATATAGTCAGTGTAAGGGTCAAGGGGATCATCCCTATCCCTATGACCGGTACATATGACCCATCTGCAATTCGCACATCATGATAAGAAGAAGTAGAAGTACAATCACACAACGCTACAAACCTGGTCATATGATCAAAGGCCACAGAATTAATAATCCACTCTTTGGAGGAGGCTGATAAATAGGCAACTGATGGAGATGGAATAAAGGTAGCCAAAGATGGTGCTGACACAGATAGAGTACCCATAGGAGAAATAGAAGCGGAACAAGTAGTATAAGGTCTACAATATAACTGCCAACACTGACGACGAACATAGCCCACACCACCACAATACCAACAAAGAAGGTGACTATTAGTGCCACAACCTCTAACAGGAGAAGGCATCTCATACATGGCAGGCTTGAACAAGAAACCAAACAGAGAAAATTGAATTGTAATAATCAGATCCACGATAAGCGGATGAAGAAAATCGATGAATCACAACCACTATACTAAGATGGATGAAGCAATGGGCCACAATAACTCACAAAGCTAGAGAGAGAGGCAACACAACAGTGTCAAAGATGAGCCTGCAGCAAAAGATTGCAGAATGGAGCACATCTCAAGTATAAATGAAGCCGAGACATGAATGGACCACATGAACAACCACCACATAGCACAACCTAAGCATACAAATCAGAATCGGAACACTCTTTCGAAGTACTTAGTGGTGACAGGAACCACCTCAGAAACAGCGGACTTGGACTCACTACTTTCCGAAGTACTCACCATAATAAATATCAGAGAAGAAAGAATCATCAACTAGCAAAGGATGAGATTAGAGGGCAGCAACACAAATTCAGTGGCCATTTAGCAAGGAAAAATCACCAATTAACACATATGACCAAAGAAGCTTGAGTAACTCACCAATTAACACAAAATGGGAGAGAAGCAACGTGTCCAGCAGAAGAGGGAATGAACCAGCGAGAAGAGGAGATCATTCTGCCCGGGGGAGACGTCACCGACGCATGGATCTCATGAACGACGGCTCTCGACAGCACGTGCGGCGGCGGCAGCTAAAACGGCCCGATCTCCAACGAGCAACTCGACGGGATCTTCCTCCCTAGGTGGTCAGCCTTTGAAGAAACTGAAGAACGAAGGCTCCATGCTCATAAACCTGTGGCAACATGTTGAGAACGTGCTGCTGGTGGCTTCTGGAGCATCGCCGGCTAGTGGGTCCACCACCATAATGGTCGTCGGTGCCTAGGCTTTCCTAGGAAGTTGCCGGTTAGTCCTATTCGCTGGTGGTTTGGTGGTGGTGAGTTGGTCAAGGTTGGTGGCTAGGGTTTTGACTAGTGGTGATCTGGTGGTTGATGAGCTGCAGCTAGGTTTTTTAGGGGTCTGCAGGTTTTTTTAGGGGTTAAGAGTGGCTCTGATACCATGTTGTTAAAGTGTGTTAAGAAAATGAGAAGACTTAGTTCCCCTTCATTAACAAAAGGGTTAATATACTACTAGTATCAAATAATCAAAGTACTCCTGATAAGTCAATACTCATAACAACGGGTAATGTGCTAATGTTTAAGCCCTCTACTATCACACAAGCTATAGGCCTGGCCAAGGTCCAAGAACATAGCAATAACAAGAAAGACTAAAGCAGTCCTTGTTGTGGGTGCATATCCTTTTCCTAACTATAGTGCATCTAGAGTAAGTTCTGTTCCTGTTAGAAAGGAACTTCCCAAGGAACTTGAGGAGAAGAGGGCTAAGGGATTGTGTTTCAAAAGTAATGAGAGGTATACCAAGTGGCATCAATGTAAGAAGAAAACCTTGTATACTATGGAGGGGGAATTAGCAGAACCTGATCAAGAAACTCCACTAAGGGAGGAGAGTGAAGACCAAGGGGAACAATAACTTGATGAAGAGCTACAGATTTCTTTAAGTGCCATGTCTGGTTCAGTCTCTTATAGAACTATGAGGGTGCAAGGCAATGTGAAGAAGAAGCTGGTAGTCATTCTTATTAACAGTGGAAGCACTCATAATTTCCTCAATCAAGATATAGTAAAGAGGGAAGGTATAGAAACTGTTGGAACTGAGGCCTTAGCTGTGTCTGTGGCAAATGACACTAAGTTGATTAGTATAGCTATGTGCAAAGAATTCCAATGGCAGATGCAGGGGGGTAACTTTTCAAGCTGATATGAGAGTTCTACAGCTTAAAGGATGTGATATGGTTTTGGGTAAGTCTACCACTACTGCTACCTCTGCTCCTAATAGCAGGCCTTTGTGCTCCTATAGCAAGGCCCCATGTCATACTCAAAACAGGTGTTTCAAGTTACACAGCTAACCCTCTGCTCCTCGGTCTGCTAATGTGACTTCCTCTGAGGCGGATCCTCCTCATACTAATGATTTTCTCCCTGCTTCTACTCAGGCTCAATCTTCTTTGACTCTTTCTGTGCACTCTGCCCATTTTACTGCTTACCTTTCTGCCTCTCCTCGCCAGTGGATCATTGATACTGAGACCTCTGATCATATGACTGGATTAGTAGGTATGATGCATGATGATTCGCCTACGTCCTCATATCCGGATGTTCGCATTGTAGACGACACTTATATCCCTGTTAAAGGGATAGGAACTACACCTCTTACCCCCACTCTCACCTTACATACCATTCTCTACATTCCTGCTTTGTGTGCCAATTAATTTATTATCTATTAATGCCTTGACTCGGACTCACCGATGTCATGCTATATTTTCTGGTGATTTTTGTGTTTTTCAAGATCCTTTGATGAGGAAGACTATTGTTAAGGGTCGACGCTTGTTAGGAGAACTCTATGTGCTAAAGGCAGAGTCACCTTCCGTTGCCTTTCCTAACATATCTACCACTGCCTTAGACCTTCATTGTCGTCTTGGTCATCCGACGCTCTCCAATATGAGTCTTTATCCGACCTTTTTTGTGAGCCCTGTCAATTTGCGAAACAGCATAGAGTCTCATATCGGGCTAGAGTCGATAAACGAGCGTGTGCTCCTATTACTTTGGTGCATTATAATGTATGGGGTCTTTGTTCAGTAGAGTCTAATGCAAATTTTCGTTACTTTGTGTCGTTTATACATGACTACTTAAGAATGATATGATTATTTCTAATGAAAAATCATTCTGAATTATTTTATCTCTTTACTGTCTTTTATACTAAGATACAAACACATCCATGCCTATATGCACATTCAAGAGTAATAATGCCCAGGAGTACTTCTCATCTTCCATTATCACGTTTATTACCACTCATGGGATTCTACATGAGTCCTCTTGCCCAGATACACAACCATAAAATAGTGGTGTTGAACGTAAAAATCGTCATCTCTTAGAAGTGATCCGAGACCTTATGTTTCGCATGAGTGTACCCAAAATGTTTTGGAGTGAAGTCATTTTAACTACCGCCTACTTGATAAATCGCATGCCCTCCTATGTTCTACAAGGGGAGATACCTTTTCGTATCCTATTCCCAGATATTTCTTTACACCTCATTCACCCTCTTCCCTTATGTATCTTTGATATACTTGTTATGTTCGGGATTGTTGTGATATTTAGAGTAGAGTTGTGAGTCTGGCCCATTGTGAGTGGCCCATAGATTAGGAATATATATGTGAGACTCTCTTTAGTGAATGTAAGTTTTTTTATCTAATGGAATGAAAATCAACATGGTATCAGAGCATCCCTTTGGAAACCCTAACAGGCCACCAACATCTACCAACACCCTAAGTTACCTTCACCGCCACCACCTATCAGCCCACCACCATCTCACCATCGCCGATTACTCAAAACAGACACCAGATCTGAGCAGCCCAAAGGCCGACGTCCACCGGGGTGCGTGACCCACCGACTGTTGTAGCTTCGACGACCCCAAACTCTCTTTACTGATGATTGTCTCCCTGCTTCTACTCAGACCATTTACGCATTGAGCGTACCTTTGAGATTGGAGATTGGGTTTATCTTCGACTGCAACCATATAGGGAGTCTTCCCTTGCTTTGAGCCGGAGTTTCAAGCTCTCCCCTCGATTCTATGGTCCATTTCAGATCATTGCCAAGGTGGGCACCATGGCCTATCACTTGCAGTTGAAATGGAACTTCAAAAGGGGAGTGAAAAAGAAGAAAATCAAGAGTGGAAGAAACAAAAGAAAATAGAAAAAAGAAAAAGACCGAGGCAAAATTGAAAGAAAAGACTATAGTTAGATCAGTCGATGAGGTAAAATCTAGCTCAATCGATGAGGTAAACGCAGAGGGAGATAAAACGAGAGAAGAATTGAAGGAGGTAAAAGCCAGTATTAAGGAGAAAATATTATTTTTGAATACTGACGTTCTTAACCCTGCTTTACCTAGTTATGTTGTTTCTTTGTCACAGGTTCATGACGATGTCAATCCGAAAGAGACGAAGGAACCACAGAGTCAGGAAGTTGACTTGTTTGGTGAAGGTTATGTCGGTAAGGTTGAAGGTTCTTGTGCGACTCCAGTTTTGTTGACTCACGAGGAGGGTGAGGTATGTACATTTAATAATGGGTGTCAGGTTGACTCTAGCCTTTCGATAAGATGTCGTTTTTTCATTCCTAGCTTAGATGATATTCTTATTGAGTGGCATGATGCATCTTTGTTACATGAACCTGAAATTGTTTTGAAAAGTAGAAGTTTTTGAAAATCTGCATTTGCAGCGAAGCTTGAATTATTAGATAGGTTGGTTGTGCCGTTTGGCTTTTTCGACTCTTCTAGTGCTTTCTTGCATTTGATGGATTATGATTTGTTTACCACTGTCGGAAAGTTTGCTGAGAGATGCGTTGATAATAAATTGGTGTGCAATGTTATGTCGAAAGGGCACCAAGAGCATTTGGAGATTGATTTGAATTTGCTTGGCTTAGCTATAGCTCCTAGTTCATTATTATATTTGCTAAACAATACTCTGCGTGCTTTTCGCTTGAATCCTACTTTAGGATAAGTTGATTATTCGTTTGGGTATCGCAACGAGTTAGTTGAGCACGTGGGTTGTTTGTGTACTGGTTTGGATATGTTTGATCGAGAGTTTTTGTTTGCTAGGTTGGGTTATCGCGTTTTATGTACCGATGACCTTTTTTTCCTAGACTTGGTTGATACTTGATAGTGCATAAGAGTTGCAAGTTGAAGAGAATCATGTATGGACAATTCCATTAAGACCTAGTCAGGTTGGCGCATGCAATGACGTGCTCAGGAAAGACGAAGAGGTTACATCTAAGGACGAGTGTGGGCGAGTGCTTCAATTCGTCATGTTTGACGTGGCTTTTCTTTTCCAAGTTTCGGTGCTTGGGTGTGGCTATCCGTGATGCAAGAGTGGTTTTTGTCTTTTAGGGAATCTTCATTGATGCTGCGGGGTGGTGTTCCTTTATTTTCTTTGCTTACTTTGCTAACCCGTTCATGTTTCGGTAAGCTGTTTATGGTTTTGTTTTAGGTTCAGTTCTATTACAGGTGGGGCCATCGTTTGCTTACTTCGGCGACTGGTTGGGTGTAGCACCCTTGAGCTTTTCGATTTACGATAGCGGGTTATTTGCTTCGGGCCGTTTGGTTTTTGATCCCGAAGAGTTAGATTGGGTGCTTGTTTGTTTTCAGTACCTATCATCGTTTCACGTCAATAATCATGCTTTGGCTCTGCTAGATACGTGTTTCGTGCATTTGATTTTTCATGTTTACTAACTTTCGTCATTGGTTTACGCCGATCCTGATTTGAGGACAAATTATTTAAAGAGGAGGAGGATGATATGATTTCGGTCGGCTCATGGATGAAAGATGATGAGTTGGTTCAAGTTCCAGCTAGTCTGGTTACGAGAGCTCGAGCCAGGGCAATTCAAGATTTTATGCTCGGGTTAGTTCGTGGTGCTTTGGCTCGGTCACGTACGTGTGATGATGGCGAGCGTTCTTTCCAAAGCTTGATCCAAGTGTCCAAAAATGTTCTTGAACTTCGTGGAGAAGCTCAAATTCGTGGAGAAGCTCAACGCGTAAAAGGGCAATCAATCTAGTAGCAGTATGACACGTTTTATTATATGAATCATAGCTTTTTCATACAAGCTCCAATTGTGATGATTCAAGTGGCTGTGGAAAGCCATGACCTTCGACGCACCAACCCACACTGAATCCGACCGCCGCACTGTAACAACCTAGACGGTTGTATCATCTATCTAGCCTAGACGACATTGATTCCTTTGAATAACAAAGACGGTTCTGCAATGACAATGTAGACGACACTGGACGAAGACGGTACTAGGATTTTCCGAGGGAATAGACTACATTCACCTTGGTAAATAATGAAGACGACATTTCCTTGCCTTCTTTGTAGTCGACAATTCCCTTTACCCTTCGAGATGGTATTTCACCTCTTGTGCTTAGACGACATTCCTTGTTCCTCAATGTTGGCAATTGACATTATCATGAAGACGGTAATTCCAAGATAGACCAAGACGGCCTAGAAGCTTGCAACGTAGACGGTGATCCTTCAAGCACAGCATTACCCTGTCCTCCTTTGAGGTCGCCATATCTTGCCAATAAGATGGAGGCGACATTCTCATTAAGGCGAGGCGACATTTTCTCAATATGAGGTGGCGGCAATTCTTTTGTGAAGAGGCGACATTTCTAGATTTTTCTTAGCAGGGGATCACCGTGTCAGAGTTTGTAACGTTAAAACTTCCTTGTAATTTCCATATTTAGGAGGGGGGAATATCTGATAGTGACAGACCACGTGTTCCTTTTCCTCTATAAATAGAGCTAAATGTAATAGTTGTAATATCTTTTGTCAAAAATCATCAATTGAATTGAGAATTGCAGAAGATCAATTTAGCTCCCATCAGTGAACTGAAGTTGAGGCTAGCTACTTCATTGTTCTCTGATTTAGTCTATTCCCTTGGTTATTGAATCCGATTTGAGTGAGTACGTTGATCCAACTTTCAAATCTGATTTGGTTGAATCTAACTCCCAATTGATTGATCGAAATCCCATTTTCCACCAAACCCATATCCACTTAATTTCTTCCCCAATTCATCCAAAACCCATTTATCACCAACCCCAAACCCACATTTCCGCAGTAGTGAATCCGATTGCCATTCGGATCACTACAACTTGGTATCAAAGTATCGATCAGAGCATCTGAGATCGGAGTATCAGGTTCGATCAGAGAAGTTCGATCGAGATTCAGAGTTCAACCAGAGGAGATTGACCGAGATTCAAATCCGAGTTCGTTGAAGCAATATGGTGGTGCGCATAAGAAATCAGAGAAGGAATGATCGGCTGGCTATCCGAGATGGAGAAGATCGGAGTGAGACATTACATCGAGACCCAGTAAGGGGTAAGGGTGTGAGATCTGAAGGAGAAGAGGGTTCGGTGCGATCCCTTAAATCTGGCCTAAGTCATGTGCGTGATCAGGAAGTCATCTTTGGTCCTCTTTTGTCATTATTGGATAGTATGAGGATTTCACAGGAAAGGATTATGGATAGGCTAGATAAGCTTGAGACTAGGCCTATTACCCCCGTTGAAGAGCAAGTTCAGTTTATTCGTGTGAACCATATAGAGGAGCGGCAACTTAGATAACATCAATCTTCACCTGCCCCGTATCATTCCCATGAGCAAAACTATGACTCCCATCTTAATCAAACCGAGAACTACGAGGAAGAATGTAGACGGGGAAGCCACTCGAGGGCGGAGAATCAATATGTTGCTTTCCACCAATCACACCACCACTGCCAAAACGACCCTTATTATTCTAGCCTAAGTCCACATAACCAAAACATAACCCAGCACCACTACAACCACCACCGTCTGCCTAGACGGCACCAACCCTTCCATCATGAAGATGATGATTATGAGGATCATCATCTACAGACTAGAGCCCCACACTTAAATATGCCGAAGACGAACTTCCTCTTCTTTGAAAGAGAGGACCCATGCATGGATTAAAAAAAGCGAGAAGTATTTCTCTTTGTATCGCGTTCCGAAGGAAAGGAAGGTAGAGATGGTCGTACTCCATATGAAGGGCAAGGCTGAAAAATGGTAGTTCGCTATGGTAGACGGTGACTACCGTCTACGGCATTGGGTTGAGTTTTCTAAGAGTGTGATGGAGAGATCCGGGGAAAAGGTTGGTTATGATAAAGTGGAAGAGTTCACGAAGATGAGGCAGTGGGAAAAAGTTGAACAATATATCGAGAACTTTGAGGAAAAGAGGTATGATCTAGTCCAGTGTGTGCACGTGCACGTGTTAGGTAGCCAACAACCAGCGCATTATATTTGTCGGATCTCACGTGCACGTGCCCATTTGGACACGTGCGACCGACCACACCTAGTGGGAATAAGTGATGATGATGATGATGATGAGGATGATGAGGCTTCCCCTTATCTTGATGAGGCCTTCTTTGTGTCAAGTTTCATTAGTGGATTGAAGGAAGAGTTAAAGTCTATGCTCAAAATGATGACACTGACTACCTTGAACAAGCAAGGAAAAGAAAATGTAATTGCCGATGTGCTGTCTCGCACATATCTTCTACTTTCAACACTTGATGCCAAATTACTTGGATTTGAATTTATTAAGGATCTATAGAAGGATGATACTGATTTTAGGGAGACCTTTGAACTGTGTGAAAAATCTCCTTATGGCAATTATTTCAAACATGATGGTTTCTTATTTCGTGGTAGTCACTTATGTGTTCTGAATTGTTCTTGCGTGAGTTATTATTTCGTGATTTATGTTCATTACCTTTTGACAATCTTGTGAGTTTGGATGGTAAGCACAGGGCAGAACTTGTCAAATAGATTTATGAGAAGGCCAGGAAAAACATTGAACGACGGACGCAATAGTATCAAAAGCAAGCCAATCGGGGGAGTCGACAAGTGGTTTTTGAGCCTGGAGATTTGGTTTGGGTGCATTTTCGTAAGGAAAGGTTTCCGATGCAACGAAATTCTTAGTTGATGTCACGTGGCGATTGTCCGTTTCAAGTGTTTGAGCGTATCAATGACAATGCTTACAAGATTGACTTACCCAGTGCGTATAACGTTAGTTCCACTTTCAATGTGTCTGATTTGAGTCTGTTTATTGCAGGTGAGGACGTTGATTTGAGGACAAATCCTCTTCAAGAGAAAGGGGATGACACATTTCAGGGTGGTTCACAAGCGGACGGTGATGACTCGGTCCGAGTTCCTGAAGGTCCGATGACGAGATCTCATGCCAAGGCGGTGCACAACTCCATGTTGGGCTTGGTTCGGGCTGTTTTCGATGAACCACAAGCCTATGACGATGATGGGAGAGCTTGTTTGAACCTTATTTATAATAACCCGGACCTCTGGACCGGGTTATTTTTCCTTTTTCTCCTTTCTCGCAATACAACTTTCTTTTAGTTTCGGAGAGGGAACTCTCTTAAGGGGGTAATGCTGTAATAGCCCGACCCTCTGCACCAGATTATTTTTTTTATACTTCTCTTTTAACCAGCTTTAGATCGGGTTCTCCTATAGCTAATATCGTCCACCTTATAATTAATTATTTTAATTGCATGGTGACCCATTTGGAGCAAATAATGATTAACTTAAAATAAAATAACATAATTATTAGTTGAGTTATTATGGTAGTATAATTAAATTGTTGGAGGTGAGAATTATTTAAATGAATGGTTAAAACGAAATAAGTAGCTAATTTACGTTTAGCTAGATCAAAACTTATTTTTTTACTTAGACTAAAAGAGGAACCTAAGCCAACCCTAGACCCAACACTCTCTCTTCTACCCACGGCCTGTGCTCCTCCCCTTTCCCGTTGCCACCTTGTCTCCGGCGAGGACCACAAGAAGCCGGCGACGAGCAGGAGCCGACGACAACTGTGAGGAGCTGCTGCGGTGGACGGCGACGAGATCCGATGTGTAGTGTGACATTATTCATGTTTAGGATGGAGCTAGCAAGAAGACGACGATGTGCGTTCGGCAGGAATGACACCCGCTACGGCCTGGCCGTAGCCGCACAAGGCGTAATTCAGGCCAGAGCATGCTACGGGTTAGCCGTAATGTTGTCTACGACCAGCATACATGGAGGATTTTTTTTCCAAAACGCGTTACAGCCTGCCCGTAGCCATTCTTATGGTCATAGCGAAGCCCAGATGCGCGATTTTACAGGTTTTTGTTATTTTCTTCATATATAAGCATGCAAAAACCGTAGCTCGTTTTTTTTCCAAATCACTTTTGACCAATATTTGAGAGAAAACTCTCCTTTTGTTCCTTTTGGAGCTTTTGATCAACTTGGTGGATTCCAGGGAGATGACCCGACTTATCGACGGGCTTCCGCACTCATCATGGCATCATTTAATTCCAAGGTTTGTTTCCTTTTGTTCTGAATCGGGTTGCGGACGAGTTACCGTAGTTCGAATCAAGCGAAGGTCATCGGGTCGAGGATCCATCCCGAGTCGATTGAAACGAAAGGTCCCAGGTCATCAACCTCGTGTGGGTTCTGTCACTGGTCGGCCGAGTTCACATCACTAACTGTAATAACAAAAACAATACGACCACTTCCCATTGGGTGGGGTTGGTCACACGTATCCATAGGATACATGCACATAAGATCCAAAGGCTAACTGTAAGCTAACCGTAAATCATAAAAGAGTGCTAACTACATTTCCCTTTCAAGGACCCATTTTCTTTTATGCTGCTATGTCTCATAGCTATCAAACATAAACTAGGGAACCCAGCAGCAAATGTTCAGAAGTCCTTCATAAAGCTTTTTCAAATGGAAACCTTCTACAAGTATACAGATTATGCAAACTGAATAGTCTTTACCTAAGAACAGACCTCCACTCAAAAGCTTCAATTCGACAGTTATATATAGAGAAGAGAATGGTTCGGAAAACATATGAGAGGGTAGATAACGTTATCCAGAAGTCAAAAAGGACCACATATCAGTATGATTAACGGCTCCTCGTTTGATTTTGATTCCAGAACTCGTGAAATTCCACCTTCAGTTATCCCTGGGTTTCTCATAAATAGATAATCTTGGGTTCCCAATACGGCTTTTTAGCTCCAACTTAGACAATGTGAAGACGCATGAAACACAACTCCACAAAACGTAGCTCACTAGCAAAATCAAGCAGAAAAAACTATCAACAATACAACCCGTTAAGACAACCTTGTGTTGCCCCACTAGTGGGAATGTCGAACCCCAGAAAAGAGGTCATGAGTTTAAGTCTCACTGGTGGCAATTACCTAATTCTAAGAAAAGAAGCAAGTGCAATCTATTAGTAGAAATCTATGAACACTTGAATCAGAATACTCATAGTCCATACAACTTAGGAGTGACAAAGAATAACACAATCTTACATGAAGAAGATTACATACGAAAGAAAATCCCATTATTAAACTAAGGCAACTCATTCATCGTGACCAATTTGAATTCAAAGTCATGCCCCCACAACCATTTTTTTTTTTTGGTAAATAAACCTACAGCCATATTATCCCCTTATGCATGCAATCTTCTCTTCCCTCCAAAGAAAGTGTGTCGTAGTGTTAGTTTAATGTCACCAATAGAGAAGCACTGTCTATAAATACTTGGAGTCATAAGTAGCCCAAAACTTTGTATGTCATAATTGAGATAGGAAAGAGACTTAACCTTTTCCAATTGGGGTAAAACCTTTCCATCAGAAAACAAGTCAACAATAATTCCTAAATCAACAATATCAGAAAGAAATCAGAAAAACCACACTGGTCAAAGAAGTGAAATTGTTCAAAAAGATGAATCAGCAAAAAAAGACGGAATAAGCTATACAACAGACTAGTCTGTAAAAGCATGAGTATCCAAAGATGAGATTAAGAGACTGATTTGCAGCATTAATTTTAGAAAATAGCTTTCAACCAGCTCAAAGTTTGCTGGGAGACGATAGTGTTTCAGACCTTTTTAACAGCACAATCAGTGGCATACTGGCATGTTCAATGAGCAAGCTGCATGCACTCAATGGCGAAAGAATGAGGATAACTCACCAGCATACCCTCCAGGTATATTGGTAGATGAAGAAAGTGCATCACCAACTTTAATATGAAGTCTCCCTCCAGCATCAGTATACTTCTCCAGATCAGACAGTCCAAAGTATTCTCTCGCTTTGTCAATTAGCTGAAGATGTTAGGCACAAAAAATTAAAACATTATATGACCTTTATTTTCACAAACTTGCACCACATTTAGTATCATCCTAAGCATCACAACACATTAGCTGGATGAGTCAACAAATATACAAATAATTCCAGTACAACCGTGGGCATGGATAGATCGAGAAGGAGCTCGGGAGACAAGAAATTGACATGATTTCAGCTAGAGTTGCACATCTCTTCATAAATCAGATTTTGAAAACTACTTAATTTCTCCGAACATACTGGGTGACTAACAGGAGCAATGAATAAGATACGGAGAGCAAATATATGAGATGAGAAAAACCATGGTCCCAGACAAAGGTTTTTGTACAAAATAGATTAGGCTAAATTGATAAGGCGACTCCACTCTCCTCTATATTTTGTCATGTCCTTCGTATTCCATGCCATAACGGTTTTTTCTGACGCCTTTTTGCTCTTTATCCTCATGTTCTGAATACTTTTTCCATTATTCTATCTTCTTATATGGGTATTAAGAAGTCTCCTTTGCACATGTGCACACCAACTTAACCTAACCCTACTTTCTCGTATTGTCTTCTATCAGAGTCACCCAAACATTTGTCGAATGACAACATACTGGATGTTATCTTTTTCCGTATATCCTTACATTTTTATCTCAGCCACACCCATTCTCGATACATGTTACTAGTTAACTAACCAACATGTTCCACATAACATCACCAGAGGGATAACCTTCCTATAAAGTTTACCATTAAATCATCAATCAAGTCCTATAAAATTTGCCCTTAAACTATCAATCAAGTCCAGCCAAGATAAGGGCATGCATATAGTATAATAGCATGCATATAGTATTTTGGTCCTATCTCCACCTTCGAAAAGAAAAAAGGGGTACAAGTATCTGCCAAAAATTAGAACCACAATCTCACCCATGAAACATTGAGGAATTATTGATAGAATTGATAGAATCCACCGCAGTTCCCAACTAAAAAATTTAAGTCACCTTGAACCAACTTATAAAAATAACGGGCCAAAAACTATGTCAATCCTCACCGACATGCTTCCTAGGGAAGAGCTCAAACCTAACTCTTGTTTCAGAATAAATCTACTAATGTAATCAGTAAATAGCAGCGGCATGCCTTTCTCTTGTGAAAGATCTTATATGAAGAGAAGGAAAACGACAAGATCAACAACAGCTATTGGAAAGGCATAACTAGAAAGAATAATGATTATAGAGTCAGAGTCATGAAAGTATTACGGAAAGACAACTTTGTCAAGTAGGTTGCTCACAATTTCATCAAGTTCCCAGCCATCTAGCTGCAGCGAAGGCCATGACCAGAGTAACAGGTGTGCAACAGTTCCACCACCCTGTAGATCAGAAATGAAGGGATCTTCAGTTCCTTAAACACATAATATGATGAACATGCACATCATTCATGCTATCAAAAGTATTCTTGTATTCTGGCTAAATAAGGCATACCGTGGGAAGGAACTCACTAGACCAAAGATTGCAATAGGACCCTCTGGAACAATAGCTGGCAAACTAACAAATTCGTCCTGCATGAAGAACCCCCATAAGTATTGATTACTCCACAGGAGGTTCTAATACTTGAAAAAAGGAAATCCTAACAAAAATACCAGAAGAGAAAAGAAACGAATTTCAGTTTGAATTATGGATCAAA